>CBVK0100099030.1:2991-28766 GCA_900067695.1 Picea abies
AAATCCTTAAGAGATATTTTATCCCTAAATATCTTAGAGATCCCTTTCTTAGTGGATCTGATGAGAGATCCTCTCCATGGTGGTTAAGTCTCCAAATCCTATATAATGAGGGATTTCCATGGAGGAAGGGGGAATGGAGATTGAGAATTATACCAAACTTATGATCTCATGAGAAGTGGAGGAGAATAATTAGTGAAAGTATTTTCATTCTGATCGTGGAGCTTTTGAGAAAGGGTTGGACAAGGAGAGCTTGATGAAGTTGTTGCACTCACATCTATGGTTGTAAGTTTTCTTCATTGTTGTTCTCATTAATACAATCAATGATGGGCCTATTTCTTTCAAACTTGTACTTGTTTCATATAAGTTTGTCTATAGTAGATGGATCTATGTTTTATCTAATCTCAGTAGAGTAGGAAGTTGTTTGCACTTTTGTTTGTCTTGTAGGATCTACCAAGGAGCTCAAGATCGAAGCACATCCTGGACCTTGCAGGGACAAACGACGTTCATAAGGTACATGATTTCCTCCTTCTCTTTTGTTCATCATCTTGTTTTGATATAAAAGGAAGTCAATGTCCATGTTAAGCACCTTCTGTCTTAGAGTTAAAGGTCTATCTCTCAAGAGGAGGTCTACCTGTCCGCACGGAGATTTTCCTACAACAGAAATTGGCGACTCGACTGGGGAGGAAATATGATTTGTGTTTCCTTTCCCATATCTTGTCTTGGCCCTGTTGGCATCAGAAGTCATTCTTGGATTAAAGCAGGAGTAAGCCTGAGGCCCATCAGTTTAAATGTCATGATTTGTTGATAAAGGGTGATGGATGGAGGTAAACTCGAAACAATATCGTTCTAACTCAGAAACTAGGTCGGGCATGCACAAGCAGATGAGGCCTTGATTCAATTTCAGGTAGTAAGTTGTAATAAGGGCGAGTAGGAGGAAGACTTATGTAAGGAAATGTGAAGGGTTTTTGTAGGCATCGGGCTTCCAATAGCCTATAGAAGAAAACTTTGAACACAAGAACCTCTTATATTCAAAAGCAAAAACACTAAAAGAACATAATAGTGCTATAATAAATCCTTTATCATAACACAATCACGACGATTCATGTGAATCATTCAGTCATGAACTCTTTCAGTATGAGATAAAAACAAGATGAAAAAGAGAACTGCCTTACATTAAATAAGGAAATTTCATATACAGATACATAGCCAAGAAAACCAGTGCTTCATTAAAACATTACAGTCAGGAGCTCTGCTCTACCATCCATCCCTACAAAAATACAAAAGTTGAGTATATATACTCAGAGAAACTCGCCACCTTGGAAGCAGGAGGGTAGTTGAAACATTAAAATCCCACTTAGTATGTGCAGGCTCCTCTGGTCAGACGAGGACATCAGATCGGCATGGCTTCTTAGGAAAACCTGCACACAGGATGATTTTGGGCAGACTACCTTCCAGAACTTCCATGCCTTACATTTAAGGAGTGAGGTGAGGTTTCAACCACCTACTCAATATTCATTAACTGCTTCTTCCATGGAGGGTGGCCGAGACTGAAAAATTTTCGCATTTCGTGTTTCGACGATTCCCGATGCAGTGGAAGAGCGGCTCCCTTGTCTTTTGAAATCCCGGTAGCCGAAATGTCGAAATGGATTTTCACGTTTTGGGTTTTGGTGATTCTTGATGCAGTGCAAGAGTGGCTCCCTTGTCTCTGGAACTCCTGGTAGCTAAAATGACGAAATGGCTTCTGGGTGCTTTTCGCATTTTGAGTTTCGATGATTCCTGATGCAGTGGAAGAGCAGCTCCCTTGTCTTTTGAAATCTCGGTAGCCGGAATGTTGAAATGGCTTTTCACGTTTCAGGTTTCATCGATTCCCGATGCAGTGGAAGAGTGGCTCCCTTGTCTCTTGAACTCTCGGTAGCCGAAATGACGAAATGGCTTCTGGGTGCTTTTCGCATTTCGGGTTTCGGTGATTCCTGATGCAGTGGAAGAGCGGCTCCCTTGTCTTTTGAAATCTTGGTAGCCAGAATGCCAAAATGGATTTTCACGTTTTGGGTTTCGGCGATTCCCGATGTAGTGGAAGAGATGCTCCCTTGTCTTTTGAAATCCCAGTAGCTGGAATGCCGAAATGGCTTTTTGTGTTTCAGGTTTCAGCAATTCCCGATATAGTGGAAGAGAGACCCCGTGTCTTTTGAAGTCCCGGTAGCCGAAATTGTGAAACACCTAATCACTTCGTGACTTTGGCCATAAGAGACGAGCCCATGTGCTAAACCTCATGAATTCCACGACTCAATATTACCCGATGACCGTTGATCTACTCCATCTGTAGATCCTCGCCGTTGAAAACAAAATGCCTGCTCGCTTGATTTTAAGCCCGAAATGGACTTCTTTTGTGCATTGCGCTCGACGCACATGACTGTGGCCTTTGAATAAAACTCATTTGATGGGTTTTTAAACCCCATTTCTATGCATTTACACCAAGGGTCTGAAATCGGAGAGAAACAACACCCTTGCAATAATTGGCACTAACATTAGGCTCCATGGGGGATAGAATCGTCCCTGTGATGCTCTAAGAACTCCTCTGCAGTTCCAGTTGCTTTATATTGGGCTATGGAGTCGAGCTCAAAACACCCTACTTAAAAATTACATGTCGATAAGTGAAAATAAAAGATAAACACACATGCTCCAAGGAGCTTATTTATGTACGATCCTAAACTAATAAATTCCTTTACATGGGGCTAGGTGAAAGCAAACTTCCACCATAGCCAATCAAGCAACTTCCTGAATAGAAGCTCCTTCCTTCTGTCGATGATCACAAACAAATGGTGTAACTGTGATAGTAGAATGGTTACACTCTTCAACTCCTCCTTACAGGATGAAGTTGAGATGAAATAGGGCGGCTCCAAATTTTGAAGGAAATTCAACTCCATGTATTCCTTTACAGGCTTATAAGACCAGTGGAAAACTCCAGAAAATGGGCGACAAGCAGCCTCCTTTGCTACACAGTTGTTCACGTGTGGCTGAATATCTCTGGTAAGCACAGGTGGGTGGATAGCTGACATAGGCTGAGTGATCTCAGGTGGTGGTTGCTCGCTGACTGGCTCTGTGCATTCTGTAAACTGTATCTTCAGCTCCTCCTCCTCTTCTTCATGGCTCTCCCAAGGATCAAATTCATAATCATCATAAATAGGGACCATGGGAAAGATCTGCTTGTTGTCATGTCGGTCATTTTCTTCATAGTGATCAAATGTAGAATAAGCTTCCTGCTCATCATCACTAGAATATTCATCAAAAAAGGGTTTCTGTTCATTTCTATGATCAAACTCCAGAATAGTGATCCCATCGAGAATATAACTGTCAAAAATATCCATTTCAGGGACAGTGGTAATTGTTGCTTCTGGTTGTTCATACATAAGATTTTTTTCTTTAATCCTAGGTAAAAATATATCATGGGCAACCTCTTAAAGGAAAAGAGAAGAATCCTCTTCCACAACCATCTCTTCTTTAAAAACTGGAAGGTCTTCGTCATCATAACTTAGGCTGCTAGGAACATCTTCTTCAACGCTATATTCAGGAGAGCCATCTACTATAGACAACATTTGCTCTATAAACTCATAATTCTCACAAGAGGTGTGTTGATCTTTATGAACATCTAAAGGAACAGATGTATCTGAAATGATGTCAGATGCTTTCGTGCTAGGGATAACATAATTAATATCATCCAAGGCCTCTATATTTTCATAGCAAACGCTTTCCTCCACAGTAAAAGATTCATCACAAACATGGTCTTCAGGGTCAACAGAGGCTTTATGAAGCAAAGAAAACTCATCACAACAGTTTTCATACAAACACTCAGCTGGGAAGTAATCTTTACAAAATGAATTGAAAGTTGTATGAAAACCTGACAAAGAATGGATGCTTGCAATGGGAAGAGATCAACACTAGTCAAGAGCAACTCCCTTTAATGAATACTTAAAAATCTTAATCTAGACATCTTCATGCATGATATTAAGTCAATGAATAACCTCATGAAAGTCCAGTAAATTCTCAGCTGGTACCTTCGAAATTTTTGCTTGAAATTCAGGGAGGATATCTTCCCATTCATCTCTATCTAGCAATGGATTAGGAAAACCAACTATCTGGGAAAAGTCACAGAGAGCCAACCTTTGAGATAAGATATTTTCCATATCGAATTAGTGGATTCATCAACCTATCCTCAGATCATGGAGTCGATAGGTGAAATATGCGTAGCTTTGAATGTGTCTAGTCTTTGTTCACCATCATAGGCCAGATCCTAATGTTGTGTCCTCCTAGGAAGCTTCTCAAGCTGATAAAGTAGCTGCTGAAACCTTCTCGAAAAATCTCCTCTGGGTCAGCTTTCAGGTGTTCTAAAAGTATCCACAGCTGAAATAGTGAAGTGGAAATAGTGGAGTCACCACAATGGAGTCGCCAAGTGCATAGTAGCAATCTTCAAGGGCTTTGATTCCTGATGCACCTTCAGAATCAGAGACTCGATGTCGTTCAATCCCGGGGAAAATATTCAAATTCGTCCCCGGCAACGATGCCAGAAATGTTGGCTTCAGAAGTCACTCTTGGATTGCAGCAGGAGTAAGCCTGAGGCCCATCAGTTTAAATGTCACGATTTGTTGATAAAGGGTGATGGATGAAAGTAAACTCGGAACAATATCTATCTAACTCATAAACTAGGTTGGGCATGCACAAGTAGATGAGGCCTTGATTCAATTTCAGGCAGTAAGTTGTAATAAGGGAGAGTAGGAGGAAGACTTATGTAAGGAAATGTGAAGGGATGATGTAGGCATCGGGCTTCCAACAGCCTATAGAAGAAAACTTTGAACACAAGAACCTCTTATATTCAAAAGAAAAAACACTAAAAGAACATAACAGCGCTATAATAGATCCTTTATCATAACACAGTCACGACGATTCATGTGAATCATTCAGTCATGAACTCTTTCAATATGAGATCGAAACAAGATGAAAAAGAGGGTTTCCTTACATTAAACAAGGAAATTTCATATACAGATACATAGCCAAGAAAACCAGTGCTTCATTAAAACATTACAGTCGGGAGCTCTACTCTACCATCCATCCCTACAAAAATACAAAAGTTGAGTATATATACTCAGAGAAACTCGCCACCTTGGCAACAAGAGGGTAGCTAAAACATTAAAATCCAACTTAGCATGTGCAGGCTCCTCTGGTCAAACGAGGACATCAGATCAGCATGGCTTCTTAGGAAAACCTACACACAGGACAATCTTGGGCAGACTGCTTGCCAGAACTTCCATGCCTTACATTTAAGGAGTGAGGCAAGGTTTCAACCACTTGCTCAATATTCATTAACTGCTTATTCCATGGAGGGTGGCTGAGACTAAAAACTTTTCGCATTTCGCGTTTTGGCGATTCCAAATGCAGTGGAAGAGCGGCTCCCTTGTCTTTTGAAATCCCAGAAGCCAGAATGCCAAAATGGCTTTTCGCGTTTCGGGTTTCAGCGATTCCTGATGCAGTGGAAGAGCAACTCCCTTGTCTCTTGAACTCCCAATAGCCGAAATGGCTTCTGGGCGCTTTTCGCATTTCGGGTTTTTGCGATTCTTAATGCAATGGAAGAGCAGCTCCCTTGTATTTTGAAATCCCGGTAGCTAGAATGCCGAAATGGATTTTCGTGTTTCGGGTTTCGGTGATTCCTGATGCAGTGGAAGAGCGGCTCCCTTGTCTCTTGAACTCTTGGTACCCGAAATGTCGAAATGGCTTCTGGGCGCTTTTCGCAATTCGAGTTTTGGCGATTATCGATGCAGTGGAAGAGCAACCCCCTTGTCTTTTGAAATCCCAGTAGCTAGAATGTCGAAATGGATTTTCGCTTTTCAGGTTTCAGCGATTACAGATGCAGTGGAAGAGCAGATCCCTTGTCTTTTGAAATTCTGGTAGCTGGAATGCCGAAATGGCTTTTCACATTTCAGGTTTCAACGATTCCCGATGTAGTGGAAGAGGGACCTCGTGTCTTTTGAAGTCCCAGTAGCCAAAATTGTGAAACGGCTAATCACTTCGCGACTTTGGCCATAAGAGATGAGCCCATGCGCTAAACCTTCTGCAATTTTGTGACTCAAGCTTACCCGATGACCATTGATCTGCTCCATCTGTGGATCCTATCCGTTGAAAACAAAATGCCCACTCACTTGATTTTAAGCCTGAAATGGACTTCTTTTGTGCGCTGTGCTCGGCGCACATGAATGCGGCCTTTGAATAAAACTCATTTGATGGGTTTTTAAACCCCATTTCTACGCATTTACACCAAGGGTCTGAAATCGGAGAGAAACAACACCCTCGCCAGAATTTGTGCTAACAGACCCTTTTCCCACTCATTTGATCTTCTCCATTGAATTTTGTATTCTTAGAATGGTTTGATTGCCTCTGTGTGTCATCATGATCACCATGATTGGCTGAATTTTCTTGAATTTTTTTGATTTTCTAGAATTTTTCTAAGTTGTTGAAGCCTAGCGCTCCCCTTCCCATGTTAGCAGAGTGTCAGCGCTCCCTGAAGTTCTTAGACAAAGCGTTATAATGCTCTGGTGCCCCTTACACCAGAGCGCCAGCCTTTCCTCTGCAAAAAAAACCTTCCAGATTTGTCTTTTCTAAAGTCCAGTCTTTGTTTTTTCCCTTGCTAAGCTCAATACTTCTTCCTATTGGCCTTCAATACCTTGTTTTCTAAGGATTCATCTTCTTTTGTTTCAATTTTTTGACATTTTTCCTTTGCAATTTGTCCTTCACAATTTGGAGGCAATTTGTCATTTTCTTCTCGTTTGTCTGAATGAGTGAAAACTTTGTAAGGGGGTTCAAAGGCCTTTTTTACTTTTTTTTATGATCTTTGAGTCATCTTGTCCAAGATCTTTCTCCTTCCTTTTGAGATTTTGGTTTTCTTTCTCTTGTTTGATCGCAACAAAGGTGTGTTTTTGCTTATGTCGAGTTTGCTTCCAGTTGTTTTAATCTCACAGATCTTGTAGTCTGATTAGCATAGGAAGCTTTACATTCAACTGATCATTAGTCACATATAAAAATTTTAGCATTGCATTGGATTCCTTATTGAGGACTATTGCATGAGACCATCTTGGTGTTTGAAAGTGAAAGGAAAATCCTTCTCCTTCCCTTAGTTAGACATTCATTGAAAGAAAAGATTGTTTATCATTTCTTATGCATGTTTTGGGAACTGAGTCATAATATCATCAGTCTTCACTCTCATACACCTCTAAGTAAACAACAGCCACTAAAATCAATGCTTAACTAAAATTTATCAGACTTTTTACATCTTTGTTAGCAAACCTACATTATTTTAAGGTGTATGGCTTTGGAATAGGTTGAAAGGATAACTTTCCAAAGCTATCAAACAAAATTAGTATCTTGCGGTAAGGAGAGTGAAATCCAATTGTCGTATAGGCTTTCTGGGATCCCCCTCTCACACAGGGGTTATGTAGGAGGTCACACTTGGGAGAGATATGAAGATTATCCCTCCATGGTTTGACTAATTGTAGTAGTCAAATCGTATTATGGGGGTCGCTTGAAGGTATACCCACAATGTTGAGTGTAAGCATTTCAAGTTGATTTCGGGCTAGATACCCTGCCCTTACGTTCGGATTGGACTGTCAATTGTACCCGTCCAGGGGCTAATAGAGAGTTGGTGACCTTAGTAGCCACAATATTTAGGGTCTTACACAAGGTGACGGTGAAGGGAAGTCTCACTATACCTAGAACAGATGTTGGTCAAACTCACTCGGGCTCCTTGGAGGGTAAATCCACAATTACTACGTGGAAGCTTGCACTAGGGTGTAAGTCCATTAAGCAGGTCTCCAACGTAACTGATCCACCTGCTCTATCCCCACCTCTTCCTATTTTGATCTCACGACATTGGATTTGATCACCAACTCGTGGTTTCATCGTAGGAAGGTTTGTTTGATTGATTGCTTCTTAGATTCATAGCGTGTGTTGGTTGTATTACTTAGTAGACCTTAGGTCGAGTTAGTGTTAATGGAATTGAATCTCAAGAGTACCAATGGAGGAACCCCTTGTCTCGGGGAACCTTACGCCTTTACTTATTTTGGAAACTTTGGTCCTCCATATATTTCCACACTGAGTCTTCCAGGACTCACCATCGAATTACCAGTTTGGTTGTTCCCCACTCCGGTGATCTTCAATCCTCCCAATATTTCAGCTGCACCTAATACTTTAGATGTCAGTACACCACCTACACATCAACCTCACGTCAACTTTTCATGTTCTTCACCTATTAAGTCTCCTTCCATTTCTCCTTCTTCACCTAGCGAAAGCTCTAAATCAAGCATCCAAGTTGATCAGAAGAAGAAGAAATGGAAAGAAAAGAAGAAGAAGAGCCCAAAAAAGACCAAGGCCCCAACAACATCATATGTTGGATCCAAGCAACCAATTGTTGTTAATAGTACTGGGAATGTTGATGAGGTCAACAAGATTAAAATGAAGAATTTGAAACCCAAATTCCCTTGCAACCTTTGTATGGGTGACCACTTTCTGAGGGATTGCCCTGGTCTTATCAAGGTCTTAGAAATGTGGTCTTCCACATCATCAACCTCTGCCAGTCATGCCGATGATACCCCATCAACTAGTGATGTTAAGGCTGGTAAGAAGAAGACAAATGTCAAGTTCCCTTGCATGTTATGCCAGGGTGATCATTACTCTGACCTTTGTCCTCGTATGGACGAGGCATCTTCTCTTTTGGAAAAAATTCAACTTCCAAAAGGTTATCGTAAGATTTCCCCCGACCCATAATTAGTTGATAGACTGGTCAATCCGGTTCCATCCTCGATCAATCCAATTGATCAGATGGTCAATCTAGTTTCCTCCTTAATTGAACCACAAACCCAAGTAGTTGATCTAGTTCTTTCATCGATCAGCCCCACTCTTCGTCAAAAGAGTGTAACCCAAGTGGTCGATCCATTTTTATCCTCGATCGATCCCACTCTCCCGTTAGAGAGTGACTCCAAAGCGGTCGATCCGTTTCCACCTGTCGACCCCACTCTCCCCTTGGAGAATGAAACACAAGTGGTTGATCTGGTTCTGCCATCGGTCGATCCCACTCCTCCCTTGACGAGTGCCAAAGTGACTGATCCATCCCCTTCCTTGGTCAGTCCCACCCTTCATCCGAAGAGTGCCAAATTGGTTGCTCTGGTTACATCATCAGTCAATCCCACTCTTCCTCTGAAGAGTGCCAAAATGATCAATCCAAGTTCACCATTGGTCGATCCAAGTTTTCCATTGGTCAATCCTACTCTCCCTCTAGAGAGTAAACCCGATACTGCCCATGTTTTTCTCGTTGATATAGAATCTAAAGTGTCGGGGGGCATTCCTCCTTCTCCCGTGAAACCCCCTCCAAGTAATGAGACCATCATTTTTGAATGGGGCGTGCTAACTAGACCTCATCTTCCCTCTCACATTCCTTTCCAGATTACAGTACTGATTTGTGGTCGGGACGTTCTTCAAACGTTGATAGATGAAGGTGCGTCCATTAGTATTTTGTCTTTTGTTACTTGGTACGCTTTGGGTTGTCCGCAGCTTGCACCGGTTACATAGAATTTGTTAGCTTTTAACAGAAGAACTAGTCAACCTTTAGGGACCCTTTCTCAGTTTCCCATAACTTTGGGAGGAAAAACTGTCTTTATTGATGTCATGCTAGTCCGAGACCCCTTGGATTTCACTTTACTCCTTGGATGGGATTATTTCTATGCCATGAAATCTATTGTGTCCACTCTTTTCCGTGTGATATCTTTCCCTCACGATGGAATAATTGTGACTATTAATCAACTTTCATTCATCGGTCCTAACTAGATTACCTCCCTAAATGGTTCTTATATGAAGACAGTATCGCCCCTGCCACATGTCAATTATGTGGAGTTGTCTCCAATGACTTCAACTTCTGATAATTTAGATCTGGTAGTTAACATGGTGATTTCTTCGGTAGGGCTATTGGAGCCTGATCTCCTTACCCCTATCGCGGCCTTCAACATGTGTTCCTTCCAGAGTGATTATCTTCCATCTAGCGAAGATCTCTTGGAAGCCATGACCAAGTTTTGTCCCTTGACATGGTGTCCTTCCAGAGAATTATCCTCTTGGAAGCCATGATCAAGTAGAGTCCACGAGCATAGTTTCTCTTCTCTATGGCAAGCTCGTTAAAAAATGAAACAGAGGTCACAAGCATAGTTTCTCTTCTCTGTGGAAAGCTTGTTAAAATATGAAAAAGAGGCTACGAGCATAGCTTCTCTTCTCTGTGGCAAGCTCATTTAAAAATGAAACAGAGGCTTTGAGCATAGTTCCTCTTCTCTGTGGCAAGCTCGTTAAAAAATGAAACAGCAATCTGGGGATCAAACCTAGAACCCCAAGCATAGTTCTTTTCCTGTGTCAAGCTCATTAAAAAATGAAATAGTCACCTCTCTTGAACCTTCTTTTCATCCACCCTTCTCCTTTTTCTCATCTACTAGAGAAATTGGTGACAACCTCAAAGTCGGTGAATGAATTGAAGCTTGGAGGGCATGTCTCCAACCTTTGATAATCATTCTAGAGTTAAGCCACTAGATTTCAAGCTGTGGGCATACCGAGCTTAGTTTTTGTTCTTTCTCATGCTTGTAAATACATGAGAATGCATCCAGGTAAACTTTATCTCTTTTTCGAACCTATTTGGATACATGAAAAAGGAACATTGGAGTCATCTTTAAGCTCTTTTTAGACTCTTTAAATATGAAAAGATTGCCAAGTGATCTTGCTTCCTTTCACACTCATTAAAAGGTTTGAAAGGGCATCTTTCGAGTGGTATTTTATCTCTTTTTTGACCTCACAAGACTCACATTACGAAAAAGGACAACATTGGAGTCATCTTTAAGTTCTTTTCAGACTCTCTAAACATGAAAAGATTGTCGAGCGACCTTGTTCTCTTCACGCTCATTAAAGTATTTGAAGAAAACATCTATTGAGCGATATTTTATCTCTTTTTTGGTCTCATTAGACTACTTTACGAAAAATGAACTGAGAGAGTTCTCTTTTAAGTGTTTTTCCAAACTCTATAATCATGAAAAACCTTCGAGTTTTCTATCTTTGGACTCGTTAAACAAACAACGACAGGCCCATATGGGACCAAACCCTTACTTCTTCCAGTTCGTTAAACAAAGGAAGAGGAACTTACCGAAGGTGAGTTATATCGAGCATGTGTTACCCTCCTCGAGCTCATTAAATTAAAAAGAGGTACTCATCTATTTGGATGGGGGAAAAAATTGAAGGAAGCAAGCCAAGTAGTTTTTGAGAACATTACCAGTAACTCTTAGAGTCTCCCTTGAACACGGAACTTTGTCTTTGAACACATATTAATCCTCTGAACCTATGCACTGAACCAATCCTCTGAGTTTTTCTTTCTCCTTTGGGTCACTCGAGGAAATTCACAGTATCCATTGTATCATCGTGTTTTGGTCCATGTCATGTTTATGTTGTTGTTCCTCAATGTTCAAGAGAAGTAGCCACCTTGAGAGTCAACCATTACAAATATCTTGTCTCAATACCCGTCTCAGTCCATGTTCATTTGATCTACCAATTACATCTTTGTTTTTGTTTCATGTCGTTGATGGGGGATACATCAAGGCCCTCCTTCGATGAGTCTATTCCTATCGACTTCAACACATTATCTAGGAACTAGACTTAGAAACCAATAAGTACTTTGAGACCTACATGCCTCAATGGCAGGTCTCCTCACATTCGACAGTGGGCTTACATCATTGACCTCTGATCGGATGATTCAACGGATGTTTGACTTAAGCTCATCCATTCACATTCATTGGAATGTACTAGGGTACCTTGGGAATCATTGACATCAATGGTGATTTCCCTCGCGCTTGTTAATGGTTTACATCATTGACCGGTAATCAAGTGGTTACTTCCATGTTCAACATCAGGAAATCTATTCACATGGTTATATTCGTACTACATCAAGATCGATAAGAAGACCCTGGGTTGAGTGATCACTCTGATATGTACTTTACCCAGGTTACGACGGAGTTTCTCTTGAACAATGACACTCTTGAATACCTCATCTTGAAAGTTCTTCAGCTCTGCCTTTAGCTTCCTATTCTAAGACTGAAAACCTCTATTCTTCCTGTAAAGATTCTTTAGCTGTCTATGAAGAGGCTAGGTCCTTCTTGCTGCAAACCTTGCCAAGTCAAGGGTGTGACTATAGCAATCCATAAGCTTTGTCATCTTAGTTCTCTCAAACATGGTTTCCTTTTCCAATTGAGCCACCTCTTTTCTTGACTCTCTAAGTTGCTTGATAAGTCTCTTGAAGGTCTAACTGTCAGGAGGAGTAGTGTTATGCACATTATCAATAGGTTTTTTCTTAGTCTCTTCTTCCACCTGCATGGGAAGTGTCTTGTCTACCTCATCATGCTTCTTGGTGGCTTTTTTTTTACCACTCTTCCTTTGCACAGGGATTTCTTCTTTTCTTTCCACATGCTTCTCAAAATCTTTCATAGAGGTTTTATCTTTTCTCTCCAAAGGTATTTTATCACCTTTACCCTTCCCTTTCTGAATAGGGGTTTTTGGTTTCTCTTCCACAGGCTTTTCAATTCTTTTTCCCTTCTTCTTTTGAATAGGGGTTTTTGGTAAAGATTGATCTTTGAAAACCTCCTTAGGAATTGATGACCTTATGAAAGGTCTTTTACCTTTGATTTGGACTGTTGGAGGAGAAGATGGAAAGAGTATCTTCTTCCCTTTCTTGTATGTAGCTTTGGTATAAGAAGACACCTCTTCTAACCTTGGTGGAGGAGGTGGTGAAAAATATCTTTGTGGGGAAGGACAAACTTCCTCCTCAACTCCTGTGACCTGCTTGCTGACCTCTAAAACTTGAATAAAGGCTCTGCTCTTTCTCTTCCTATTGGTCCCTACTTTAGTAGCACTGGTGGGTGACAAAGGACTTGCCTTCTGTGATTGAGGATTTGATGCTAGATCCAACTTGAAATGAGAAGCAACAACAAAATTCTCCAATAAAATCTCTTTCTTACCCAATTCCTCAGAGACTAGCATCTTGATCAATCCAGAATGGAAGAGGCTAGAATCCACATCTTTAGATTTGGATTGTATCATGTTTGACATATTACCTATACTTCTTAACAAGTAATAGGGAATATTCCTATCAACCTTACCAATAAAATGTAGCAACAACCTTACATGGTGCTGGTACAATGTGTTAAATCTCCCTTCACATGTAAAATATCTCTGTATGATCTTCAATATTCTGTCAAACTGTTCAATCAATTGACTCCTTGGCATACTTTTAGACAAATCATTAGCTTGATATTCAGGTTTTAAAAGATCTTTAGCATAGGTTGAACTCAAATCCATGGCTTTGAACCACTTTTCACCTGTAATGGGGATCCCTGTTGCAGCTGAGATAGAGGCTTCAGTTACCTCAAATTCAAAATCCTCGACCTTGGTTTTCCTGCCATCAAAATGTAATGCAAACTGTCTTGCTACCTCTAGATGGCCTCTTTGCATTTTTTGGTAGAAAGAGAGGCACCCTACTCTTTGAAAGACCTCTCTTTCCATGGGATCTGTATCAAAAAGATGCATGTCCACCAGTTATGTCCTAACCACCTTGCCAACTTTGTGTGTCTTCCTTGATTGAGGAGTCTCCATGGCTTAGAGTGAGGGATTTTTGAAAGGCCTACGGGATAGTAATAACCAGGAAGGCTTTGAATCAGGCTTCAAATGTACAAGGCTAACCTTTTGAGACAGACTGGTGCTAGTGAGCCAAGATTGTTGTGGGAATTACACCCTTAGACTTTTACAGGTATTCAAGAGTGTGGGCAGTGAGGGGTTAATCCAAAATTGGTGCTTTGTGATTGAGTAAAAATGATAAACTCTAAGATGAAAGCAAGCAAAGGAGGTAGAGAGGGTTTAAGCAATGCCTTTGGGTAGCGCAATGCATACGCAGAGGATAGGCTATTTACAGACTTGTGATTTCAATGGCTAAGGCGGGCAGCAGTAATTAGACTTAGATAAAGGCAATGAATATACAGGTCTGGAAAAGAGAGAAGACAAGGCTATCATCCAAAGATGAGTCTCTTACGACTGTGCAAACTTGGAAAACCAAAAGCCGAGCACAAATTTCTTGTGAAAATTAATATGCAGAGGAGGCAACACGGGATACCTGTGGAGTAAAAACCTATTGGAATCTTCAACGAAATCTCAGGATGAGATTGCAAAAACTTCGGCCCTCGAATCTTTCTCAGCATCGAATTTGCTTTCCTTTATTTCACTTGATCAGAACTTGTGAATTTTCATAGTGCAGCACTATTGAGTTTTTCAAACTTAGAAACCGTCACCAGGGCTCGTAAATGAAATATCTCGAAGGCATATTTAACCAACTTCTAGCACTGAAAACAAGGGACATGACATCACTTCTAGAAATCATGACTCAAGGTTGGATTATGATGAACAGGAAAGGCGCTACAGAACTACTTGATGAGTGGGAAGCGCTCCAACTCAAAATCTGATTGGACAGGTAAGCAAGGATGATGAGGCATGCCTATGAGGTCATGAGTGAGGAGAAAGGTGTGTCACACTAGTCTAATCATGGGAGGGATCGACCTAGGAACAAGTCATGAAGGGGACCAAAATAAGTCATGAGATAAAATGGTTCTAGGACCAAAAATCCATTTGAGGATCAAACTAAAGCTAAGACTCAAAATATTAATCATCTAAGGGGTCTTACCAAACATAAAATTTAAAGAGATGAAACTTTAAAAAAATTAAAAGCTAAGGCTTAAAAAAGGATAAAAAAAACTAAAAGACCCAAGGAAATTTAGTCTAATAACACCACCTTCCCAGAGATCGAACCCTCGGAACCGTTGGCCGCTCGGTTTTCCACTCTCTGGTACACCTACAACATGACGAAACAGTGGCAGTCCAATGTCATGTTTCATGCATACTATTAGTAGTTAAAGGTTTCCATTGAATCATTTATGCTCATGACACCACACACCCTGCACCAATAACAACCAATAACAATGTTCTGTGTTGATCCTCATTTTATCTACATCACTACCCGCAGAGACGAGAACCAGGAAGAACTACAGTCATACTGCAAACTGACAGATGAAGATATGAAGAAGATTACGAAGGAATGGACAGAGAAATGTATGGTACCTATCACTGATACAGAATTATCTGAAACTAACACCATAGGAAGCCCCTTAGTCACACAAGTTGAGCATGTCAGACAGTCCATCAGGATGAAGAAGAAGAAAAAGTAGGAGGAATTCTAGGATATAGAGAGCGATGAGGAGGATAATGCTTCTAAAGATAATGGGTCTGGCTCACCAGGAGGAGAATAAGATAAAGCAGAGGGATAGGCAGGAGGAGATGATAGAGAAGAAGGGAAAAGAGGAGGTGAAGCTACCACCCCTCCACTTGAGGATCCCCCTATTGGGATAGTAACACCATAGAAGAGGAATGTTTCCCCAAAGAAACCCTTAGCAAGGAAGAATACGCACGCTAATAAGCCCCAGTTAGAGGCCACACTCACTGAGGACGACATTAGTCTAGTCCGTGGAGATATGGAGGATTCTTTCAAGGACATCTTGCAGAGATATGGAGAGAAGCGAGAGGAGATATATGGAAGAATTGAGAAGGAATTGAAGAAATTACAACAAGTTATTTGCTTGGTCTGCGTAGTACCTACTGCGCCATCTGCACCTTCCTCACCGCAGATTGTAGAATTGGGGGATGAACCAACCCAATTGAGAAGGATTGTAGATGTAACAGAATCCCACTTCGAGAAAGCACATGAAGAGAAGGAGAAGGCTACAGAAGCCTTGAAAAGGGAGAAATACGAATTCATAATTAAGAGCAGTGCCGGAAAATGTAGCAGCCCAGGAAAGTGAGAAACAAGAGCTTCAGGCGAAGCTCCAAGAGGAAAATTCCCAGCTACAGAGGCAACAGGAGAAGTTGCTCATAGATTATGCCATGGTCAAATAAGTGGTGAGTAAATCATGTCACTTTTTGCTAGGCTTGGCACAGGAGGACTAAGATTCGATCGAAGATTAAATAATGAAGCTCGTTGTGATCATCCAACAACTTCAAGACAGGATAGCAGAATTGGAGGCCCAAACAGTACCCAACACACTGCAAGAGGTGTTGGACCAGAGGGAGGAGTCTACCAAGGAAACAGTAGTAAGAATAAGAGCCCTCACCTTAAAAAACTAAGTGACAGGAGTGCCTAGACATATGAATGGCTCGCTGAGAATCCAAACTTGAGGAAACTATAAGCACATTTACAGGAGGCGCAGCAACAAGCATTATCGTTGTAGGCATAGATGAAGCTTCTCACCATAGTAGAAATAATGAAGAGATCCCAGGAGCAGATCGCAGTACAGTAGCAGATTACCGCCTGATCAAAATCTGGACCAGGGGTCAAAATTTAGCCCAAAAATCAACATTCTCGGAATTTCCTCAAAACAAACAAGTTCATATCCCTCGTCATCACGAACCCAACGCAACTTGTTTGGGTTCAAATGGGCGTCGGATGAGATAGATATCGTGATTTGTTCGAATCACCAAACAGGTAAAAAAAGGAGTGTTGACTGTACAGTCCATACAGGCTGACGTGGCAGAGGTCGTACGATGACATGGCAGAGGTTGTACAGTGACATGTCAATTGGTGACATGGAATTCATTTATTGGCATATGTGGTTGAATCATGTTTCAACATGTGGCATCATTTTGGCAAGTGTTTTGGTGCCACGTGGCCCAGTCATGGGCTGCCACATGGCACCTCGTTATTGGCAATTGTTGTTGGTTCAAAAATTTATGGAGTCCACGGGGATCGAACCCCGGACCTCCCCACCGGTCAAGTCTTTGCAAAGTCTGACCAACCAACGCGCCATATTATGTTTCTTGTTATATATATGAATTCACATATATTTAAATTAACATATGTTGCTTGTTGGGCGCGGGGCTGGGCTGGGGCTTAGCCCCAACCCTTGGTTTTATATGACACCACATGCAACCACAACACATGGATTTTTTGTGGGAGTTATATATTTTAAATGGATTCTACCCCCAGTCTTATGTATCGATACATATGACCTTGACCTTGGCGCGGGGGTTAAGTTTGGTTTGTAACAAACGATTAGCCCATGGTTTCGAGTGCTTACCCATGTGACCATGACCTTGGCGGTTAGGGGCTGGCGTGCCCATAACCGTCCTACAATTTGGTCAGTTTTTGTGGTTGCACTCGGTGCTAGGTTTTAACATGAATTTGGAGTGTGTTCTTGGTGAGAGCACACAGAGGTGCGTTTTGGCGAACCAGAGACAACAAGCTTGAACCCTTCTATTTTCAGATCACTGCCCTCCAAGGTAAGGTAATGGAAGTCACACAGAAGCTACAACCTATGCAAGATGAAGCTTGCAAGGTATTTGAAGATATTGATGGATAGGGATCACAATTAGATCAAGTGGGTGCAGCAGTAGAACAACACCTGGAAGGGCCTATTACAGAGAAGACGATCCAAGAGCTCGTTGAGCAGGAGGCTCAGGCGAAATAGTAAGTCGAGTTAGCTTGAGTTAAGCTCAAGGTCTTCAAAGCAGTGCTATCTAGACCTGAGTGAATCAGGATGAGTCACAGGTGAGTTTTGGGGGCCTATTGGCCCTCGACCAAGTTTTGAGGAAACCGTGGTCAGATTTGGCCCACTTTTGGACTTCAAAACATTGTTCGAAGAAGGAGCACCCAGGCACAATTGAGATCATGAATCTCACTGATTTGGCAGGCTATGTGGACCCAAAAAAGGTCCTCTAGGTTTTTGTAATGGGTTTATGCGATCTAGGTGGATATTAGTGGCCACCCACCTTTTCCAACTGGCTCAAAACAGTTTTTTGGCAATTTTGGTAATTTACTATTTTTAGCAATTTTTAACTTCCGGGGCCATTTTGAGGCCCTAAACAAATTTTTTAGGAAAATGGGGAGAAATATGGAAGCCCTTTGATATTGCCTCCAAAATGAATCTCCTCGAAGATACCTTTCCAACGGGCTATCATGCGCCTAAAACGGAGATCGTATGCAAAAGTTATGACCCTGGAAAGTTGATGTACTAACTTACCCAAACGGGGCCCATGTGACTTTTGGCGCTTCATCTCCTAGGGTTAGGTTTTTGAATGTCTAGGGTTTTTGGCATTCCTGTTTATTGTAAAAAAATTCCTTTAGAACCTCATTGTAATCATCTTCTTGAGAATGTGATTAGTCGTCACATCTCTTCTCAGATATAAGTTGCCACTATTCTAGCGAGTCTTTCACTTTGTATTTTTATAGACTCTGTACATTTGTTTCATTAATAGAAATCGTGTATTACAGTATATATGTGTTTAAAGTTGCATATATGATACACTTATTTTATATTATTGAATATTTGTGATATCTTTGTGCATTTCTTTATTATATCACCGCTCTCATTTCGTGCTGAATATAATTCGGATCATTATGGGATTTCAGCTCATGGGGTTTTCCCATGTTTAGGCCTTATTGTAAGGGTTTGTAAAAGTATAAATAAAGGAATGTATTTTACAAGTAGGGGGGTTATGAGAGTTGAATGTAGTTCTGTGTGAACAGAGTTGCTTAGTGCAAAGGAATATCTATGTATTAAGGCTTTGTGCTCGATAGAGAGTAAGCTCTGAGTCTTGACCTAGTTTTGGTAGGAGGATCTGGGGCTCAGTGTGCAAATATCCTGCCTAGTGCGAAGCTTGAATCCGTGTCTTAGTGCACAAGAGTAACTAAATGTAAGAGATTGATGAATAATAAAGAGGCAAAGCGATTGGTGGGCGTAGCCCCACACTAGGCTGAACAATGTATATCTGGTGTCTTATGGTTTGCTTTGTGCAATGTTACCTCTGTTATGTTTTCTTAGTGATTAGATTAGAATGTGTAATGAATATGTAGTTTTTTCTTAAAAGTTTTTCTTATGTTAAAATGATAGATCTTATTCACAGTGCTAAGTGTTAAGTATTTAAGGTGCATAATATTTTGTTGTTGCTATGCTAGATCTACCTTAGATTATGTTCTATGATGTTAATAAGGTGAATAAACTAATGCATGTCACTCCTAAGCGTTAACAGAACATTCTATGAAGTATTAGTATCACAAATATGTGTCCTATCTTGGTTACAAACACTTGTGTCCTATAACCCCCCTTGCGTCTACCTTATGTGAGACTTTGCCTGCTTCACAGGTGTTGTCGAAAGGGTCGGAGTCTGGATTTTTTTGGTGCGTTGTTAATCATTGAACCCTGGGTCTACCCCTATGCCAACAATATTTATTATGAATGAAGTCTGAAATACAATCACAAATGACCTTTAATGGTTTTCATAATAGTTGCAATGCAAAAAATAAATACTACCAAACTCAAGCCAAAACCTAGACAACGATGCATATTAATCATAAGAGTTGTTGCCCATTGTTAGAAGATATTCCCAACACCTTGTTTCCTTCTCCAATCTCCTCTTCCTAACTGTTATGGAACTTGACCCCCTTCTCTACTCAATTCCCAAGTTCCTATGGTTCCCTTTCTCTGTCCCTTGGCCTAAAAAATATCCTTGCGGCCCTTCCCCTATTTTGTTTTGTGCAATGGAGGTCTCGACCCTCCTCACACTCACTCGATTCTAAAGTTTCGGCTCTTGGCCCTCCTACTAACATTGTGACCCAACAAACTAGGGCACGTGGCCCTCTCCTAGTCCACATTGCACCTCAAAGGAACTGAATCCCTACTCTAGTGCCTTACAACACCCTTCTCACCACGATCCATAAAATAGGGAGAGTTTAGGCCCTCCTAGACACTCTAGAAAACTACCACGGCCTCCACCAAACCCATTTTTGTTTCTAACAATATCCATAACCTACCAAAAATGATAAATGGGCTTGCACAACAAGATAAATAAGTCCTCCCAACAAGCCTATGATATCCACAAACAAATTTCTACATGAATAACTAAAGGCAAACAATGTAAGGAAGCTCCGGTGGAAATCCTAGGTGGATCCCCCTTTTGGTCTAGCTAGGGTGTATATTTCACCACCAAAACCAATCTGAAGTGTGGAAGGGTTTTTTCAATTCACACAATTTGTATGGGGATTTGGTAAATAATAGCTACATTGTTCAATTAGATATCGAATTGTATGACATATCCATATGTCCTCCCTTCCCCAAACACCCTTACCAAGGGTAAACCCCCTGACCCCCATTACTTGCATGAACATGAAAATGACATGGCAAGATATCATCATGACAATGCTATCATCTAAACACTCTTTATGATCTCAAAGAAAATATTATGATCACTACCAACCTTCATAATTCACATTCCTAGTTAGTTAGAGATTACCTCATTAGGAAGCCTATAAGCTAGTTTACAGGAAATATGCCCATATAAAGAGGAGATCTATTCATATGTTGTTACACGGTCACCTTACAACAATCATAACACTCCATTAGGCACTCAAGAGGAATACAAAGGAACTTACACGCAAGCATTCAGTTTTGGGGGGTTTGACTTAAGCATTGGCATGGGGTTGGTACTGAAAGAATTTAGTTATCAAGCTTGTTGGGGTTCAACCATAAAGGAGATAAATAAATTCCAAGCCCTAACCACCACACACTATCACTATATGTGGTAGAGGTAGGTTCACTCTCCCTTTGGTCGAGCCATTCACTACCCAGTTCAAGAACTTAATATATAGATTAGAAGCCACTCCTCCACACTAACTCAGATAGACAGGACCAAGAGAACTTGACATAGGTAGGAGAACCACCCACACTACAAATGCGATAGAAGTATCACCAATCCACACATAGAAGAAATATATAGTTAAGAAATACCCCATAAGGAGCCCAAACAAACCAAGGGCCCAACAATGAATTAGCTCTCAAGAGCACTCCCAATAAGAGATCAAATCATAATGAGGAAGGTTAAGTGATACCCTTCCTTTACACTTCTTTGAACCCCCTTCTATATCTTTCCTCCCTTTGACCAAATCCACATGAAGATTAAAATCACTTTATAATCCTTTTCAAACCCCTTTTAATGTCAAAAAGTTATTAATTGGCTTCTAGGACATTCTCAAACGTAAGAAATCCCTTTCTCAATATCCCAACCTTTAGACCCTTTCATTCTAGTTCCAATGGGATATTACACTAAGGTATTCCCTTAGATAATATAATCCAAATAATACCTTTAGTGTATTTAATTAAAATATGCTCAATAACAACCCAAAATTACGAAAATCGTCGGAATGCCACAAAACCTATAGTGAATTGTGCGGAGATGATCCTGATGATGAAAGATGGTGAATGGACTAGCCTGGGAGCCATATAAATCCTCCAAATATTATGAGCTCATTTTTATCCTCATTTTACTCCTTTGTTCAGGTTGACATAAACTCATAAGGTCACCTCTGACTACAAGGTAGGGGAATCCAAAACTGGGGTCATTACATTCCTCCCTTCCCAAAGATTGCTTGTCCTCAAGCAATGCCATAAAAACCTAGCACTCCATTGACTAAGATAGACTCAAACTAACAAATATACCAGGTTCCCAAACCACCCTGGAAGATTTGAATCATCCTCCCCTCAATGCATGATCTGGAAAGGTGCTGACATAAGAGGCCTCCTAAATATTGTCACTAAGTAGAAAAAATCGATATTTCAAAAACTCGATCAAACCCTCAAGGAAATTCTCTACTAGGGAACAATATACTGAAAGAAAAAAATGACCCCTTCCTCTATGTCAACTACTGAGTAGTCTAATACTGGAATCCTAGGGTTCCAAGCTAATCTCAGAAAGGAACCACCATGTTGACACTACGCCAGTCTGATCATAATTTCTCGACCATCGTGCCCAATCTACATCCTCCTCTTCTGATACTCCAAGTTTAGATTCTTGTAAGGGATGAACCTACTACCATGAATAGTAGCTTGCACAAACACCCATGTGAATTCATGACCTGCAGATCCACTTCCATGCTCAATATAGAATACCAGAAAATAATTTTTTTCTGGATCACTAGCAATGACTTTGAGTTTCTCTCCACTGGATAGCTCCATCACCTGTGTTGCCCCACACTCCAAATACATCATCGAAAAGTGCATGAAATTTTATGAACATTCAATCGATGCACACATACTATATTCTCCCTGCACCCTCAATAAACATGTGATGTAATCGATCAACATGCTCTCTCACTCTTTCCTAGAAATGGGCAAGGGTTGCATCAACCCTACTACATGAGTGTGCCCCAACTTGTACTATTGATTATTCATACACTTCTCCATATCTCCCAACATATTATCTACAAAGTCTCTCCATGCGAACCTCTCTTGGACCTACCTACAAGTGATAAAGTCACCAGGGTCCCAAACTTTCATGTATGATGGGAAGCACCCTCTACTCTTATCATCGATCTACAAGGTGATAACACAAGAATCTATTTGACTACCCCTAATAAGATAGAAAATCATAAGTTGTACAAACTCGGTCAACTCCTCGAAATACCACTCCTCCAAGAAATCAATCATAATTATCCCAAGAGTAAACTCTAGAAGGCAAAAACTGGTCATCTCATCTGTACCACCTTCTGATCTATCAAACACTGTAGTCCCAAGGTTCCAAGATAATATCTGAGAGGAACCATCATGTTGGAATTGCACCCCACTTATCATAATCGTCTGACCACCATACTCAGACTATGCTCTCCTCTCATTGACCCCTAAGCTAAAATCCCTGAAAAGATGGAACTCACTACCCTAGATCATGTCTCACCAAAACATCTCAGTGAAGTCAAAGTCTTCCAACCTATGGATCGAATCGATCCTAGGTATCGTGAGGGAAATTATATCTTTCCAAAGCTCACCAACTCATTTCAGAACAACCCCACAATGACGCAGTCCAATCACCGACACGATAATGTCGATCATCCTCATCATTCGAAGAAGTCTATCACTTTGATGAATGTCAAGATCCCAACAACTTGGAATTCCACCACTCCCAATGCATGTTGAAATCTCTATGAAATGATCCAATAGAGTATGGATATCCTCATGTGCACTCTGTGCACTAATCACATGGCCCTAATGAAAGACCTTTTTCATGGCCATAATGCACCCTGTCTCATCCAACTTGCTCCAATGATCCTCTCATGTCCTATTGTATATATTGATGGAATCAAATAACAACAATATATGCCTCTACCACTGCCTGCAAGACCAGAAAGTGACTAGAGTGTTAGTCAACCCCAAGGGTACAACCAATATATCATAATGAAGTCTGGAAGCATACTTATGCCTATCCTACTCCCTGATCCTCATATGATGATATCTCATATGTAGACTTATCATCAAGGGATATGATGACCCTTGAGGCTCACCCATCCACTCATCGATCATGGGTAACCTCAACTTAATGGTATGCTTGAAGACTCTATCAAGAGGTATCCCTATAAGAAACACCCCACAACTCCATTGCACACTTCCAAGTGTTAATGAATACCCTTGTACACTGCTTTCGATCATTGAATCATCATGTACCAACATGTATTCTATAGGCATTGTTATCACTCAGTTTATAGTATAGGTCAAGTAGCTTGAAGACAAGAGTCAAACTGGTGTAACAGGAGCTTCCCCACCCACTATCACCTCGATGGGGGGCTCTTTCTATTTAGGGTGGCTAAACCCAAGGGAGACATCCCTAGTAATCTGGGGTTTTGAAGGGCAAAGGTTCTAAAGTATCAAGATGAGTTTTCCCTTCACATATTACCACCAAGAAGATAGTCAAGAATGAAGAAATACCACAGTAGAAGCACCTGTTTGCGAGACAAGGAAACAATGACACTAATGCATGCAACAGTGGTTAATACTTCTTTAATTGATGACTATCAATATTATATATGAGCACATACAGCAGCAATTATTGACGAAGTCAATGATTGCAATAAAGACCACGGCTTATAATATTACTTCTCAATAAACACTGGAAATGATATAGTATTCAATGTAGATAACCAATCCTTGAATTAACACAATGCATTAAATATCATTAAATGCTCACATACAAAGGTTGTTGCGTCAAGCTTGCTAGAGGTGACGTCAGCTTTCTTCTAGGGTTAGTTTGGTAGACAAAGAGGTGAACGTTTGTGCAAATAGGCCAATGAAATTTATCTACACATCAATGTCTATCATTAGATGACTTAGCCACGATGTTTCTATCAACCAAGAGTTCAAACAAGGCATGACGTCATCATCAATCTAGGGTTAGTAGACGTTAGGGTTAGTTAGGGTTTCAAATTTGAGAGTTTTGAAAGTTTTGTTTTGGCACAACAAGCTCAACATTGGAAAGTTAGACCAATGCCTTAGGGTATTATGGAGTCAGAAACAAGGGCAAGACTCGAGAAAATCTAAATCTAAAGACAAGAGAGTTAGGCTCTATGGTGCTACAATGGCAGGGCCCTAGAGTCAAAACCCTAAGGGGAGGAGGTTCATTCCGGTGTTGCTTAAGCAAGGCCTCATGCTCCTCCCTCTTTCTTTAGATATCCTTGGCAAAACAACTAGCTTCAAAACATAAATCTAAAGGTGAAAAGTGTTGCAAGAGCAAGGCCTTTCAAACCCTAAAAAGTCAAAACCCTAGGTGTAGACTTAACTAGGCCTAGGACGTCTTCTTTCTTCAATTTATGTTTAAAAATAACTCAGAAAAAGGGGAACTAGTGTAGCAATGGCTAGGCTATATCCTCCTTAATCAATGGCTAAAACAAGTTCTCACTCATGGGCACATATAGCAACGACCTACTTGTGTGCTTGCTACCTAGGGTTTCAATGATTAAGCAATATAATACAAAAGTAACAATAAATGCAAGAGATTTAACCTACAACCATTCAATTAAGAAGTTTTGCATGAGAAATACACTTACAAATCATGAAGAGAGCTTATCAAACCCTAGTTATAAACCTTCCAATGAAAGAGAACACCATAACATGCCAAGAACAATCCTCCACAAGAGTTGTGCCTCACTTCCAAGAGCAATAATACCAAGACAAAAGACAAAAATGTATCTCTCACAAGAGAGTGAGTTGTGTTATATCAAAATGATAGGAAACGTCCTCTACTTATATCATCCTAATGACCTATAATTAGAAAATAGGTCATTTAAAACAGCCAACAAGGTTGGCTCACAATATTACACTATTTTTTACATTAAATGCTAAAAATGTCACAATATGAGCTCAAAAGGGAGACGTCAGGCCCCTCTGAGGGAGATGTTGGCCCTTTTTGGGCAAGATCAGCATCCAGGAAGCAAAACGTTGGCCCTTCTAGGGCTTCTCCAAGCTGCCACACGTGCCAAATGATCCCAGCACACTGCCACATGCTCCAGAAAATGTCCAGCTGCCTCAGGTGACGTCCTGTCCATCAAAAGCAATCGTCCCATCTGCAGTGGGTGATCTCCCCTAGGCCAGGCTCTGCCAAAATGTCCTAGGTAGGGACGTCCTTCTTCTTTCTTATGCAATGGCTCATCACAACGTTGCCTTGTCTCTACCATCCCAGCAACCATCTGATGGGCTCTTCAGCCCCATGGGGGTCCGAGCTAATCATATCCCCATGTGTACCGGTCCTCTGGCACCTGTATGTCGGGTATGGTCCTGCACATCAAAAACTACGCCCTCCATGGGCTCATCAGT
>CBVK0100099031.1:6914-28758 GCA_900067695.1 Picea abies
TACCATCGTTATTAGTGGAAAGTTGTAAAGGGGGTTTTGGAAGATTAAAATGAATCTTTACTTTCTTCGCGGGGTGAAAAATTCGAGGATGATTGGTAAGGGATGAGAGGGCTTGGCTCTTCAGACTTGTAAGAGATGTAGTCAGGGGAACCAATGGGTGTGGAAACTGGATGTGTGAAATATTCTTCGATACTGTGTGAGGTCACGAAATTCAATTGAAGATTCGACGATATATCGACAGTAGATAAATTTTCTACAGGACTTTTTCCTTTATGTTCTACAAAGGTTATCGGATGGGTTTGGCTTCTAAATTCAGAGCAGTTTGATGTTAGATATTTAGTGTAGAAAAGAGGGCTACGTGAAGTTGAAGGTTCAGAAGAACTCTTGGCCTTCAGTTGTGGGTATTTAAGATGATAGACTACAGGGGTCGGCTTAAGAGAGCCTCTCGCTTTTAAAATCTTCTCAGGATCGGTAACGGGTGTGGTCTGTTTACCATCCAGGTTTTGCATGGTATTCCTTCATCCAGATGCCAGCTTATTAATCATGGAGTCGCCAAGTGAAAGATTAGAAAGCCTTTAAAAGGTGTGCACTCTTTGTTCACTATCAAAGGGTGGCACTTTCAACGAAAAATGTCATTTTCCCAGTGAAAAGGACTTCGTAACTTCAGTCCCTGACAACGGCGCCAGAAAGATGTTGTTCCAGAGTCTGTACTTAAGGCTTAAAAGTACAGTGTCTAGGCATCTGAAAGTGAGTAATGGGTAGAGAAGGAAGAAATGTCAACCTTCGGCAAGGGAAGCTAGGGTTGATTTCTAGGTTGTTGTCTAGCTTCCAACTGTTCTTGGATGTTTATGTCCCTTTCAATCGATGCCCACGAACGTTCCAATTCTACCTAGGTAGTGGTTGTTTTAAGAATGGTATCAAAAATATTCAAGGCAATATATAATTAATCTGATAGTTCGGGTTGAATATTAGGTTGTCTTGTCACAGGGAAAGTCATAGAGGAACAAAATGATAAGAAAATCTCAATACTTTTTAGATGTTGTCTCGATTTTGATCGTATAAAGGAGAGTTTATAGCTCCAGTAGTGAAAACAGGGTGCAAACCAAAGGCCCTTTCCCGTAACTAAGTTATATTTTAATAAATGTGTATGAGGTGTAAGAAAAACATTAATCTGTCTATCATGTAAGGCTCCTATCAAGGGAGAATCTCACTTATAAACAGAAGGAGAAAAAAGACAAAGAAATAACCCGATGAAGCATAATATATATATAGAAATCTAAAATGTTCACTGGTCTTATACCTGCTGATAGCCGGTACAGAGGAAAAATAGTAAACGATATAGAAAACTAAAATTAATTCACTATAGTAGAGTTTGTACTAAATTATAGCAAAACATTCATCAGATACATATATGAAATGAAATTGGATATGAAATACAAGGAAACAAACTCATAACTCAGTCATGACGGAATTGAGAATCTTTAGATTTTCTTTGTATTAACTCTTGAGAAAGAAAAATCTCTATTACAATCAACCAAAAAGGTCCAGCCCTTGTTCCTTCCTTCTATTGTATATTTATACAAATTTACATATGATGGAATCCCAATCGTTCCAAGATTTTCAGTTACAATGAGAAGGATATCAATCATTTCATTTCTTTATCCTATGTCTTTATTTGGTACCAGAAGCCTGCCCTCTCGCATGCTCAGTACAAGTGACACATTTTTCCACCAGCCGAGATATAAACCTTGAAGGTTTCGCTTGACAATTGGCCTAAAAAATGTAACAATCTCTGACTAATTGCGGCAACCTTTCTTCCATCTGTCGGTCTAGGGTGTCAATAGAACACAATTGTACACTTGGTTTAATAATCCGTTTATCTATTTGAACTATGTCTGCCAGAGTTACTTGTGAGATTTCGACCGAATCTCTTTCTTCTTTCTCATTTATATCAAGCGAGAGTTTCGCCATATTCATTTGGCTCAGTGTCTCAGCATTATTCTTGCTATCAATGCCTAACAGATTTCCATCTATAGAACCGAA
Organism: Picea abies; assembly: GCA_900067695.1. NCBI lineage: Eukaryota > Viridiplantae > Streptophyta > Pinopsida > Pinales > Pinaceae > Picea > Picea abies. The sequence goes on from CBVK0100099031.1 coordinate 8,958, forward strand.
AGCCTCTTCAAAGGATTTCCTTACCTTCTTGGCTTGCAATTTGCCTTCTGATATGCTACGTTCCCATTCTTTCAACAAAATATTACCTCGGGTCTGTTCCGAAATGGAAAATTCGGAACTATTTGTCGATTCCTTGTTTGTTGTAGCTATTATAGCCTCTTGAAATGCGACCCGAGATACTCCATCTTCTCTCTCTCTGACAGATAAGTTTTCCAATACTTGATCAATACGTAGGCAGTTGTCCCGAATCGTCTTTACCTTGGAAAGTAAACTTCGCTGAGTTGTAGAAACTCTGCTCCGAATCTCCATAGCTTGGGACTGGAATATCCCAATATTTATAACTTGGCTTTCGACGAACTCTAATCTAACCTGTAGCTGCCCTATCAAGTCTCTTTGCTGGCCTACTTGTATTTGACTGGTCTAAGCTACCAGCTCTGCTTGTTCAAGCTTAGCTTTGAGCAGCTCGATTTCCTTTTTATCGACCATCCTTGCTTGCTCTATTCCAGTGTTTGCCTGGTCTTTAGCAGCTTCTTCTGCTGTGGCTAGTTTCACTTCTAAGGTTTTGATGAGGCAATTTTTTTGCTTTAGTTGGTTTTTCAAAACCCCGACTGAAAATTGGTTTGCCGTAGTATACGCCCCTAATGTTCTGGCTATTTCTGTTGTGAATTCTTCCTTCTTCATATCTTTCCCATCGGTCAACACCTTGAACTTCTTGGTCGTTGATCCCTCTTCTTGATAGAATTCTCTTTTTATCAAAAAAGAACCCATTTGGCGGAAGCTCTTCCATCCTTATAGGTTTCAATTCTTCATTGAAAATCCACCTTGCGTCTATGTTCCCCTTAGTTGACTATAAGGGAGTAATGGAGGTGATGGGATTTCAAATTTGCTTAGTTGATTGGCCATGAGTGGCATCTAGAGTCATCTTTTTCAGTGGATCGAGAGTTTTCATTTCTGGTTTCGGACCCCCAGTTTGCTCTCCCCTGTCTTGGTGTTTTTCTTGCTTGGGTGCTGTATCTTTGGAGCCTTCAGCTTCTTTTTGCTGCACCTCTGCTGTTATTGGATTCTCACCCCGCAATACTGGCGGAAGACAACTCCGTCGATGTTCTTGGAATTTCAAAACATCGGCCCTCTCTTCAGGTGTCAGGGCTTGTATCCGAGCCAAAACCTCGGCATAAGATCTTGTGCATCAAAAAATGTCATCCGAAGGTGAATTTTCATGTTCGAACCTTTTAAGCCCGCAACTAGCTAAGTGATTACTTACGACCCTCTGTGGATCGTTCTTTTTGAATTCGACATGAACCAATTTCAGGTCCTCCAGGGCTGCTGCCTCAGCTTTAGCATGCCCAAAATCTAACAAAGAATAGGAACTTAAATGAATAGGAAAAGGTGGCCATACCTTCTTAGAATATCCCTTAAGCTCCTTGCTTACACCACCAATTACGGTTTGTCTGGAAATCTCACGGCAAGCCAGCCTATCGGGTATGAATAATGGCAAGGCATTCGGAGGAACAGAAGCGCCGAAAACCCTAAGATATGAAAATTCTGCTTCCACGTACAAGTCGGCTATACTGCTCAGATTTACCGCGATACTGTCTGAGATCCTGGGTGGCGGGTGGCTGAAGATAGTGACATGTAGTGGTACCATCACCCAGTTAAATATTTCGTACACAAAATCTGAGGCTTTGTCTTCCCACAGCTTTGAATGGTAGACGTGGATGGGCTCAGCCTCTGATGGAGTCCAGCTCCAACTCATCAAGGGAAAAGGTGTCAGAAAACACGCGGCGTCCATTATATACGCGGACATAAAGAATGAAGCAATATTTCCGCTCTCCTTCTATGCTCAATACTCTGTAACTCGACTGGTCAAACTATTAGACAGTAGTTTAGCCCAGTCGAAGGAACAACCTTCGGCGACCGAATGAATTAGAGGCACCCACCGAAGGAAAAAATGTGTGGTGTCCTCTCTCCCATATAAACTACAAGTCATCATAGCGATATATTTGAACTGTGGTTCTAGAGAAGCTATTGAATATATACCATTATTGTCCGCCCTGAACTTCGCAGGGTGTGAAACCCAATCTTTGATTAAACCAGACATAGTCTTGTCGTATTACACACATTCCTTCTATTTAAAATTCTCCAGAAATTCGACATTGTAAACAAAGTCCGACACAGCTGGAAACTTGTACATAGCCTGCAATTGTTCGGGTCTGAAAGTCCCAATGGTGACCCTCTGCTTGTTGATGATGGTTCTGGTTGGTATATCTACATGGTCTAATGCCCAACGGATCATATCGTAGTAAGGGAGTAGACGTAGCCTAGCAGCTACTTTATGCATTTGAGCCTGGAGGATGATCTTATACTTGGTGATCAGGTCGTCTTTTTCATTTTCACTAGAATCATCTGAAACATCTACCAATTCAGACTGTAGAACCTCAGAAATATATGACCAGGTCCTGATAGAGTCGACACTTCGCGGTGAAGTATCAGAAACCTTGTCTGAACCTTGTCCTGAAACCTCAACAGTGGCTTTCGACACTTTTCGCGGGGCCATGGCGGGGGATTCTATTTTAGCTCTCCTGCGATAACAATATGTATACATACATAAATTAGTTCACTCTAGAAAGGTTTGCTCTGCGTAGAATAGGAATGAAATTTGTGACAACAAATAAAAGATCCATGCCTTCGACCATTTAAAACTAGGTCGTCCTTAGGAACAGAACGGTCAAATCATTCTTAAATATAAATTTAGCAATAAAAACCAAATCCTTACTTGTCGATTCGCCTCATTTCCAATTAATGTCTTAGATTTTGACAGTTCGTAATGCAAGTTGGTGCAGGAAATTTTAAAATTGCCTCGTAGACTGTGCATATTAATTTTCGTATTAGAACACTGGCAATGCTGGCTTAATTTAATTAATCAGGCCTTTTTGAATGTTAATTAATCTTTCGGCACTCGCCTCATCGGGAGATTTCACTTTAATCCTTTAAACCTCTAAAACCCGAGGTTGCGATAATTAGGTTTGGTTAATAAAAACCGTAACCATGATTAGGCGTTTAATTAATTACGTTGTTATTTATATCGCGACTTTGTGACTCGGGGCTTCAAAGGTATAGCTTCTGGGAGGCTTGTATGCCGAGTTGCGAAATCGCGAGATCGCGATGATATGATCTAATTAAATTTGAGGATAAAACCAGATTAAGTGTTTAATTAATTACGTTTCTATTTTTATCGCAACTTGGGGCGTCGAAGGTATAACTTTTGATGGAAAATACGTCGAGTTGCGTATTCCTGACAGAGCTTAACTGCGTCTAAACTTTTCACCTTTAACATTAACCCGGGTTACTAAAACAAGAATCTCGCAGTTTTGGCTATCGGGGTTACGACGATAAGAGTTTGGGAGCTAGCAAACGCCGAGACACGAAATCCCAATGATGCTTAACTGCGGTTTAGAGTATTTTTACTCTTGGTAATGATCTGGGTAAACTTTTTAAAACTAGTTCGTTGTTTCTCCCCTCAGGACTTGTAAACTATGTGATCTATAACTTCCGACATGCGACATCCTGAGGTAAAAAAAGGAGAGACTTGTTTAAACGATTGAAAGAAAATAAATCGTGCTGTAAGAGTATGATAGCCATCGCTGCTTGCGTGATGAGACTCTTGTGAATTTGGGGAAAATAAAGGAGAATACCAAAACCAACTTTCGATTTCAAGCGTTAGGACATAAAATTAAAAAAAGGCTAAAAAAAACAAAGGCAGCTCCAACACCCTTTACATAACAATTAGGGTTACAGGTAGGTCTGACTCTTGAACAATATATAGCAAAGGATCTAATACACCCACTAGTGCTCATCCACTAGGGACACATCCATAGGGATGTCATAGCTCTGATTCACTGCAATACATAGAAGAACCAAGTCTTCACATGTTCACCTGTGCTCGTCCACAGACACATCCACTCTACAGATCTGCTTTCCCACTACCACTGACAGGAGAATCATTTGGAGTCTTCTCTTCAACTTTGCTGCTAAGAGGAGGCTATCACATCATCTTCATTTCTGTTCACATGACGATGTGCCCAACACTTTTGGGATTTCACACGTTCACCTTGTGCTCAGCCATAGGTACGTCTTAACTCAACATATCGCTTTTCCACCGGATAATCATTTGGAGTTCTTCTCACTCTCTGAATGGAGGAGGTCATCTCTACGTTCCTAACTCTGTCTCAGGAAGGAACCACGTACCCTTCTTAGGGGCTTTCTCTCAGGATTGTAAGCTAAGAGAAAGACTTCCATAGCTGCTATGTTCCACATCTCACATATTTGTAAGTTGGAGGATGTCTCCCATAGTTGCATTCATCAACACTCCCTCTCAGCTTAGGGAGGCATTTTCCTTCAGGCCAAGTTTCTCACAGAAATACTCGAACTTAGTCTTAGCAAGTGGTTTAGTGAAGATATCTACAATTTGTTTATAAGTAGAAAGATATTATACATGAATTGTCTTCCTCTGCACCATGTCTCTGATATAGTGATACTCGATTTCAATATGTTTTGATTTGTCATGAAATACTAGATTCTCGGAGAGCTTTACATAGCTCTGGTTGTCACAATGAATAGTCGTCGGATACATCTCATGATCGAACAAGTCTGTCAAAAGTTTACGAAGCCATACAGCTTCACAAACTACCATGCTCAGTGTAATGTATTCTGCCTCTGCTGTACTCAAATATGCAGAGCTTTGTTTTCTGTTGCACTAGGAAACCATGGTTGATCCTAAGGTGAAGCAACTACCCGAGGTGATCTTTCTGTCTACTGCACCTTCTGCCCAATTTGCATCAGCATATCCTTCCAGACTTAGGTCCACATTGGTTGCATATCTTAGGCCATAACCAATTGTGTCTTGTAAGTATCTCAATACATGTTTTGCAACTATCTAGTGTGTCTATTTTGGTTGGCTCATAAACTGGTTAAGCACATTTATTGCATAGCAAATGTCTGGTCTGGTGTTAACTAGATACATCAAAGATCCAATAAGTTGTCGATATAAATCTGGATCTATGTCTCGTGAATCAATGTCATTCATCTTCTTTAAGTCCATCACCATTGGAGTAGGCATGGATTTACAATCTGTCATTTTAAATCTTTTCAGTATCTCCAAAGTATATTTTCCTTGACTTAGGAAAATCTCATCTGATCTCCACCATACTTCGAGTCCCAAGAAATAATGCATTTGGCCCAATTCCTTCATTTCAAATTTGGCAGTTAATGCCTGTTTGCATTCAATAATAAGTCTCTCTAAACCAATAATGAAAAAATCATCCACATATAGAACTAGAATCAAACACTCATTTCCATCAATGTTATAATATAGGTTTGGGTCGATTGTGCTTTTGTTGAAACCCAAACTCATCAGGAAACCATCCATTTTCTCGTACCAAGTGTTGTTCCTGAGTTTATACTTAAGGCTCAGAGCATAATGTCAAGCATCAAGAAATAAGGAAGGTTTTAGTGTTTTCTTTTTCTACCTCAGTTATGTGAGAAAAATTCTTTAAATGAATTAACGATGTGACAGCTCAGAGGTTGTCTTTCGTGTCTGAGTTAAAATGAAAAGTATGGAATGTAATGAGAGAAAAACATAAAGTTGTTAGACAAAGCAAGGCATTGGTTACAAAAGAATCTTACTTTGTTACAGAAGAAGAAAATAGATCATATAACCTTAAATGAAGCATAAAATATAGCAATCTAATTAACTCAGAGGTCTTGTATTTACTAACAGTAAATACAGAGGGAAAATTGTTTGCTATCAGATAACTAAATGAAACATAACCACAGTAGATGTTGTACTAAATTGCGATCAGGAATTCACCAAGGAAATATATAAAAAGATGTCGAGATGTGGAAAGACAGAAAACCACATAACTCAAACTGGATGAAATGTGGAATCTCTGGTATGTACTTATATTAATCCTCAATGAGGAGAGTTTTCTCAATTACATAAGGCAAAAAAAAAACCTCTTTTCACTCTGTTGAGTATGTATTTATACAAAGATTCAACCCTAGACGGTTGTAATTCTCGTTATTTCTAAAAAGAAATGGTTACAAGATGAAAAACTTGGAACTCTTCACTTAATTGTCTTCTGTCTCTTTCTCATGCCATCAAAGGCGTTCTCCTTTCCTATTTTCCAGCTCGAACACAGATAATATTTAATAACGATATGTATACATATTACCTCATTGTTTCTTTGAGGTACTCCATTTTCCTCGCTCAATACATTCGACACACCTGCCTACAAATTGTGCCACTAGTCTGGAGGGTTTTGTCATGTCTTTTGCCTCAAAAATATAGAAATTATTTTCTAATTGTGGCAGGCTGTCTTCCATTCTTTTGTCTTCTGAAGTCACTGACTCTAACTGCAGATTAGGCTTTACCATCCATCTATCTATCTGAGTGATGTCAACTTGTTTTAGATGTGAAAGTTCAACCTGAGCTTCTTCTAAGCTTGCTTTAATATCAAGTTGATGTTTTACTATGTCGATTTGTCCCAGTACTTCAAAATTATCCTCTTTTCCAAGGCCTAATGACTCTTTATTAAGCGAGTGAAAAGCTTCTCCATAAGCCTCTTTGATTTCTTTAGCCGTTCTTTTACTTTCGGCTATATTGGTTTCCCAGGTCTTCAATATTATATCACCTCTAATATACTCTGAAACAAACAACTTGGGAACTGCAGACATTCCTTGTCTGGTCAATGATACAACTGCTTCTTGAAAAATGGTTCTAGCTGGAGTAGCCTCTCTCTCTCTGAAACAAATATTATCCAATGATTGGTTCACCACTCGAAACTGATTTTGAATGACTTCTACCTTAGTGAAAAGGATTTGATGTGTTATTTCCAATTTCTTTTGCACTTCCAATGCAAGAGCTTGAAACATTGCTAAATCCACCACCATGTTCTCAGTGGAACTGACTTTGGCATGTAATTTTTTTACCAAGTCATCCTGTTGGATGGCCCTTCCTTGGCTCGCTTGCACATTCTTATGCATCTCCTCCAGGTTGGATTTACGCTGTTGAATTTCTTTTCTGTCGTTGGCTCTCATTTGCTTGAAGCCCTTATTGACCTCTCTTATGACGTCCTCTTCTATAGTCTTTATTTGGTTTTGTAATTGATTTATTAGCAGGTCTTTTTGCTTCAGTCGTTCTTTTAAAGTTCCATCCAAAAACTGGTTAGTTGTTGCATAAGCCCCCAATGAACCTGCTATTTCTTCAGTAAATTATACCTCTTCTAATCAATTAGTACTCTGTTTCTTTTGACTGCTGCACCCGCCTTTTGGTGCATCTCTCTCTTCACCACAACTTTCTTTTCTTGCTAAAAAAGAAATCGGAAGGAGGTATCTCTTCCATAGGAATTGGCGTGAGATCTTCTATAAATATTACCTCTCCATCAGGGTTCCCTCTGGTGAACTATAAAGGCATGATAAATTGAATGGGGTTGTCGATTTCTATGGATGACTGTTTTTCGGTCACATCTATAGTTGATTTATCTGGTGTAGACAATGGTCTATCTTCTCCTTTCTTTGTTAGTATCTCTGCTTGATCTTTGGCCCGATCACTTGATACATCTGTTACCGGGGTATCTTCCTTCTGAGTCGAGACCTCAGTTTTCTCTAAGTTTTCCCGGGTTTCTTGTTTTCTAGAGCTTACGGCTTCTTGTCTTCAGATCTCCATTTGTTTTGTAGCTGGAGACGTCAGGGCTCCTCCTTGTAACACTTTAGGGAGGCTACTTCTTCGGTGCCTCCGGAAGTCATAGAATTCAATCATTTTATTGGGTTACAGAGCTCAAACCCGACCTAAGAACTTTGGATAAGATCTCGCTCCTTGGTAAATATTGTCTTGAGGAGAATCCTCGTGTTCATACCTTTTTAGATTGCAACTAGCCATGTGGTTACACACGACCTTCTATGGGTCATGCTTCTTGAATTCAATGCTGATCAACTTTATTTCTTCTAAGCCCACAACCTCCACTTTGGAGTGGCCGAAATATGATAAAGAAAATGCACCAGTATGGAAGGGAAAACATAGCCATACCTTTTTCTGCACTGCTTTGAGCTCTTTGCTAATCCCGCTGAGTACTGTTTGTTGTGCGACCTCATGGCACACTAGTCAGTCTGGTAAAAATTGCGGCAGAGCGTATGGAGGAACTGAAAAAACAAAAACCCTGATATAGGAGAAGTGTTCCTCGATGTACCAGTCTGCCACTCTACCCAGGTTAGCCACAAATTTGTCTGAAATTCTAGGAGGTGGGTGACCAAATATAGCAGTGTGCATCAACACCACTACCTAGTTACAGATTTCATAGAAGATCTTTCGCCTTCTCTTCCCAAAGTTTCGAATGATAAATATGGATTGGTTCTGCGCTATTTGGAGTCCAGCTCCAGCCCATCAGCGGGAAAGGGGTCATGAAACAGATAACATCCATAATATAAGCTGACATGAAGAATGAAGTTGATTGCCCCTTATCTTTTAGTGTCTGGTATTCTGTAATTTCACTGGCCATACTGTATGACAATATCTTGGCCCAGTCGAAAGAATACCCTTCGGCCACTGTGTGTATAATGGGTACCCATGGTAGAAAGAAATGAGTTGTGTTCTCTTTTCCATAGAGTCTACACATCATCATGGCTATATACATGAACTGTGGTTCTAGTGATGAGATTGTGTATATACTGTGAGATTCGGCTCTGAACTTTTCGGGGCGTGAACACCAATCCTTGATTAAATTAGAAGGCTTTTTCCATATTGATCGCATTCCTTCTTGTTAAAATTCACTGGGAAACTGGCATTGTAAATCAAGTTTGGTGTTGGAGACAGTTTATACATCCCATGTATGTGTTCTAGCCGAAATGACCCAACAGCTACCTTCTAAGAATTGAATATAGTTCTCGTTGGGATATCCACATGGTCCAATGCCCATCCAATCATATCATTATAGGGTAAAAGCCTCAACCTTGTTTCTACATTATGTATCTCTGACTGAGCAATTATCTTATATTTGGTAGATAAATCTTCCTTTTCGTTGTCGCTTGAATCATCCAGGCAGTTTACCAGTTCGTACTGTAGGATGTTGAATACATGCATCCAAGTTTTAACTGTGTCTATGCTCCTGGGCGAGGTGTCAGAGATAACCTCTTAGCACTGGCCTGAACTTTCACCAGTTGCTTTGATTACTTTTTGTGGCGGCATGGTAGCAGTTCTCAAAAACCTGTTATTTGTCATAGAAAATGCACAGGACTAAGTGTCTTACTAAGCAAGTTCTACCAAAATGCGAATGTAATTAAAAATGAGAAGCCTTTCTTGCCTTAAACACATCGATTTGCATATGCCTTCATTGAAAATGCCTTTAATTCTTTTAATAAAAAGATTTGTGCGTTAAAACATGATCTTATTTGAGATCATTTCCCCGGGCTGGCCATTTAATGTCATTAATAGTCAATATTCCGTGACCAGAAAAGTATGAATGAAATTTAAAACCGCCTGTATCCCAAAAATGACATAAACGCAACGGTTAGATAAGAATTCTTTGTTTTGTTAATAAATCCAGTTTATATTGCTAATTAATTATGTTTAACCTTAATCCATTTCGAGGTTTTGGGTCCCAGGTAATCTTATTTCAATTCAAGCTATGATCCCTGACTCGCAAAATCACGATTAATTAATAAATAGTAATCGTGTTTAATTTCTTTAAATAATCGTGATTAATTAAGGGTTTCACGACTTCAGGTATCGGGACTTTAAGTTGTCGTTTGAGGCAAGATTCTCGAAACGCGAAGTTGCGATAAAATTTAATTATCATTAAAAAAAATTAATTGTTAATTAACTCAGTTTAACTTAAGCTACTTTTGCGACTTTGCATATCGGGACTTTGGGGTTCTTTATATGTCTGACTGTTAGTATCGCGAAATCCTGAAACCCCGACATTTTGAAGAGTGTCTTTAGCGATTTGAATTTTTAACGAATGGGCGGTTCCATAAATTTTAAGTATTTTAGATCGTTGGATTAATCGAAGACTTTATCAACGATGGTATCCAAGTGCGTGTTTGTCCTTCTTTAAACAAGAATGAAACTTATTTAAGTCTAAACTTTAGAAAAATATATATGTTTCAACACAGGCTCCATCTAGGGATCTTGTCTCCTTGCGGGACGAGAAGAACAGTAGACCAATTGCCTTTATTGGGTAAATGAAGTCATTATTGCAGTTTTGTGAAACACATTCTGAAAGAAAACACACAGAAGGACTTGGGACTTCATCTCAATCTTCGAAAACTTTCAAAACTGAATCATTCATCAATCTTGAATTCAGGCTTAAATTGCTTCATTTTTCTTAAAATTGATTTTAGAATTGCTTGAGATAATCAAAACAATCTTAACCAATCTATTAGACTTTGTTTGATTTTATTCGCATCAAGGCAAAGTAATTTTAATGTTTTAAAAAGGGAGTCATGTGTTGGCTTAGAATGTAGATCTAGTCTGAAGAAAAACTAGTTGCCAGAGTACATTATAATACATTTATAACAACCTTGTAGATATCATAGACATTGCTTCACTACCAGCGAGCCTGTTCAGTACCCCAGTGAAGTTATCTAATTCCCATATTGAATTTCCTTTCACCACTTCAATTAGTAAATTTGCATTTAAATGCTGAGATGAGGGCAATCATTTAATGAATTTCCTTTCATCATCTCTTTTTGGACTAGATGGGAGCAATCATTTTATGAATTTCCTTTCACCATCTGTCTTATATTTAAAAACATGAAGTGAGGGCAATCAATTTGTATATAATAAAGTATACCAAGAATGATATCTATTTATATTTTAGCAATAGAGGTCTGTTCACTCACTTTGATCTGGACTAATCCTCTTCTGACTTTCAAAACATCTTCATTTACTGGGAAGTGTTCATGAGGAATTTTATTTTCCAGGTACTTTCCTTTAGCGAAACTAATCAATTTAAATATGATATAAAGGCTAAATTAGTTAGGATTAGACCAAACATACTTTGTATTTCAGTTAAAGCTAGGAATACTATCAGGATTTTTTGCCTATTCTCATGTTGAAGATTTGTTTTTAAGTTTTCAGAATTAAAGTGAAGTTCTTTTTCCTTTTTGTCAAACAGGAAGAAATGTTCAAAATTTCGTGAAAAAGAATTCAAGAAATAAATTAAAAAAAGGGCATAAGGATCCAGGTGTTTTGTTGTGAGTACGGTAACTCTTATGCAAACTTTTTAATTGATTCTTGAAACTTTTTCTTTAAGGTCTTCTTATTGCTTATATTTTTATTTTTATTTTATCCAGAGAAAAATTCTTGATAATTAAAACATAATTTTTATATTCCCCTGGTTATAGATTGGGTGACGATATTCGTACATTTGTGACTTCTAGCATACTAAGTAATTTTTCTTTGAAAATTTAAACAAGTCAGAAGCTCATACCTTAGATTTACTCTTTTATTTTCAGCCAAACAAACTATTAGTTTATCACCTGTTTCGAGAGAAATTCGATACGAGTGTCGATTTCAGTTATAGATTATCTCTCGATTGTCAACCAGTATCTTGTAATGAAATGAACATGAGAACTGTCAGGAACTCTTGTAGATTAGAACTACAGTGAAAATAAAAACTTACCGAAGAAACTGAAATTGTAAACAAAAATTGTGAAAACCAAACCAGTATGTACAATGAGAGTTTGGAATTGTATTACTACATGAAATTCTTGAGGTAACGCCCGTTGATAGGGGTGTTAAAGGTCTTTCCGTCAAGATTTTCTAACAAAAATGCATTTTTCCCTTCAGAAGCTATAATTTTGTATGGTCCACACTAGATCTAGTCAAACTTACTGTGTTTCCCCGCATCTTCTTTCCTGACCTCCCACTTTAAAACCAATTCACCAGGGAAAAATTCCCTATCTTTATCTTTCTGGTCAAACAATGCTTTCATGTTGTCTTGATATTTCTGTAATTTCTCATCTACTTCAGCCCTATTTTGTTGAAGTTCAATCAATTGATTTATTCTTCTGGTGATGTCATTCGGCTCTTCTTTTGAGTCTTGCCAGAGTTTAATTACGGGCAGCGCAAGATTTATGAGTAGAACAATGTCAGTACCATAAACCATCTAAAACGGGGACATTCTGATTGATCTTTTAGTGCCTATTATGTTATCCCATAAAGCATATTTCAAATGTACATGCCAGGCTTTCTTATTTTCGGTCAGCACTTTTTTAATTATGGTTATCAAGCTCTTGATCAAGGACTTGGCTAATCCATTTCCCTGTGGATAGTAGGTTGTAGAATGTCCTAGTACAATGTTGTACTTTTGAAAAAAACTTATCATGGCCATGGATTTGAAAGCTTGAGCATTATCAGTAACTATCTTCTGAGAACAACCAAATCTTGATAAAATATTTTCTTCCAAGAAATTGATTACCACTATGTCTGTTGTGTTTCACGTAGGAATGAATTCTACAAATTTATTAAAATAGTCGATAGCAGTCAGAATCCACTTATGTTGTGCACTTGAATGTGGATGTATTTCGTCGATGAAATACAAACCCCATTGCTGAAACAAAGCTTTTGTTTTAACTGGAACCAAAGGTAGTTCAGGAATCTTTTGCTTGCCTACAAATAATTGACAGGGGTTACATGCTCTTACTTTAGCATTCATGTCAGTGAATAATTTCAGCCAATAATATCCCACTCTTAAGATTTTGTAGGTTGTTTCTCTCCATGCATGATGTACTCCACACACTCCTTCATGAAACTCATTTATAACTTTCTCTGTTTCAGATTCTACTAAACAGCTTAGTAAAAAACCTAGAGGATCCTTCCAATATAATTGGGTATCCATGATACAATATTTTATTGCGTGTAACTTCAGAATTATAGCTTTGGAAGAAGCCATATCGCTTGGGCATTACAGAGTTAGAAGGTAAGAGACTATGTCTTTATACCAAGTTGAAGAAGAGAACTTCTCCTGGACTTGAATTGTAGGTATTTGATCCTCAAATTCTTCTATATTTTGAATTTCTTTGTTATCTTGCAAATGATTTAATCAAAGCGCTCCGAAATTAGATTTGTCTAGTAGCTTAGCCAAACCCTATCCTTTGATGATCTTTGTGGGTTTCACCTCCAGATCAAATTCTTGAATTTTAGCAAGCCATCGACCCCTCCTTCCATCACTATCAGGTTGAACCAATATATCTTTAACGAAACTGGTGGGTACATATGCAATTATTTTAGAATGTAGTACATAGGTCCTGGAAGCTTTTAGGGACTTCACCATTGCATATGCCTTCTTTTCCAATATATCGTATCTCAACTCTGCGTCTCTAAGGATTTTACTGGAGAATGCTATTGGTTGTTTGAACCCTTCTTCGTTCTTCTGTAGAAGTACTGCCGCTATTGTGTGTTCAGATGTGAATGAGAAAATTAGGAATTCCTTCATATAATATGGGCTTGCCAGTATCAATGCTTCACCTATAACCCTCTTGATACGTTCGAATGATGCTTTGGGTTCAGTTGTCCACTTGACCTCATTGTCCTTTTTGAGCATATATGTAATCAATTTTACAATTTCAACGAAGTTTGGGATAAATCTTCTTAAAAAATGATTTTTTCCTAAAAATGATTGTATTTCTTTTCTATTCCTAGGAATATTTATAGTATCTATACCTTCAACTATTTTCGGATCGATTTTAATTCCATCCTTAGATACTATGTGGCCCACGAGTTTACCTTCCTGCATTGCAAAATGAGATTTCTTGGGATTCAAAGACAAACCAATTTTTTGACATTTTTCAAACGTCTGCTTAAGGTGTATTAGGTGCTCTGCATTAGATTTAGAAAACACCGTTAGATCATAAAGATAAATGACAACAAACTTATCTCTTTCGCCAACAAAGGCGATGTCCATAGCTGGTTGGAAAGTGGCTCCTGGGTTTATCAAACCGAAAGACATTTTATCATACATAAAGGTACCCCATGGGGTGGTGAACGTGGTTTTCTCTTTATCATACTCATGTACTGCAATTTGATTATAGCCTGAAAAACTGTCAATCATGGACATTTTGTTTGCTCCAACCACTTTTTTACAATACGTGATCCATTTTAAGTAATGGATAATTATCTTTGAGAGATGATTTGTTTAAATTTCTGAAATCAATGCACAGTCTGATTTCGCCATTTTTCTTCCTGACCAGAACTAAATTACCTACCCATTCAGAGTATCTGAGTGGGACAATGATCTTGGCATCCAGGATTTTCTTTACCTCTTTCACAAACAATAATATAGGATTTATCTGTCCGATTTTATGCTTGAATGGTTTAACACCTTGCTTCAGAGGAATTTTGTGTTCGATTACGGTGGTATCATAAGTTCTTAATTCATCATAGGACCAGGCAAAAACATCCTTGTATTGCTTGAGAAGCTCATCATATTTGCTTTTTATTTCAGGGGGAAGGTATTTAGATATTTTAACCAGCCTTAGGGTTTCTTTGGTACCTATATCACAGTCTTCAACTTCTTCAAGCTGAGCCTGTAAAGTTGACTTCAAGGGAATATCGTCATGATCAAATAATATCTCCAAGGGAATCAAACCTTTAGGGATCTGATTATTTTTAAGTATCAACATGCGGTGATTAGCTATCTTATCTCGAAACTCCTGAGGATCTTCTCCTTCCTGCATAATCCAAGTAGGGTCACTCTAATTTTCTTGGTCAATATGTGTTTCAGCAAAGTCGTCCATCATTTCTAGGAATTGTCTGATTTGTTCATCGTCTTCGAAAACCTGCCAGTGTTGTATATTGTTTGGTATTGAGGGTCTAAGCCTCTTTTCTATATGATACTTCAGTTTGAAGACCATAGGAGGTACAAACGTTGAGGCTGCTTTGGCCAATGAATCTGCCCATTGATTTTCTGTTATGGGGATGTAATGAACATTAATCGATGAGAAAAAAAATTCAATCAAATCCCAGGCACAATTTATGTAAGACCTCAACCTTGGGTGTTTAGCCTAGTACTAACGATTTATCTGTTTTATAATTAATTCCGCATCACCATAGACTTCCAAGTTTTTAATTTTCAACTTCCTGACAACCTCTAACCCTAAGACCAAGGCTTCATACTCGCATACATTATTGGTGTAATCAATGTCCCACTGTAACTTGTAAGAGAAAGGGATAATAAAATCATCTCCAGGTACCAAAAACAACACTCGAGCTCCTACCCCTTCACATGATGAAGCACCATCGAAATACATTTTCCAAACTCCAATACTATTTACATCTTTATTTGTCTTTCTATTTTTTCTTTTTCTGTATAATTTACTTCTATACATTCATCTAAATCATCATCAATTGATAAAATACAGTTTCCTAAATCCTTATCTGTGACATAAATAGGGTAATTATTCGGATTCAACGGATCACTTACTATAAATGCCAGCCTTGTTTCTCTGTATGGGCGGGTTAATTGTTCGCCGAAGATCGGGATTGTAGCGTATGTCATGTCGAGTTGGAGGGATCCTCCAAGTTTGGTGCCCCAAGACCTAGATAACAACATGTCGTACTTTGGAGGTATATCAGCGAAAACCACATACATCAGAACACTTTTTATAGGAATATGTGCAAGATTAACCACTAAATCTTTAATCATACCCAAACAATTAACTTTTCTCGAATCAAAGGAATACAAATCTCCCTATGGTCAAGTAATTTCGAGACCAAGTCTATCCATAATATCTTTGGGCATCACATTGTGTGAAGCTCCAGAATCCAACATGCAATTATGGAGCATATGATCATGCACAGTTAACGTAATGTAGAAAGGAGTGACAGTATCTCTAGCAACTTCAAAATGTGGACCAAAAATTATATTCAGTTTATCATCTTCTAAATTTATAACGTCGGCTTGACTTTCAATATCCGAAAATTTTATCATTTTGGCAATTTGCTTTCTGTGTGAAGGGTTTTTTCCCAGTTCAACCAAAGGTACAGGGATCTTGATCTTATTAATCTCATTCTCTAGACTAAAATTTCCTGTTGTCTTATCGACTTCTCTGGTTTGGGTTTTTATCTCCCTTTTTTTTTAATTATTATTTTGTGTTTCTTTTGTTACAGTTGTTTTTGTCTCAGGAGTCTGTGTTTCAATTGATGGTTAAGCTATTTCATTCGCTTTACTTTTCGACAATATTTTCTTCGGTTGGGCAATTGTGATATTTCTATCTCTTGGCCTTAGATTATACTTATGTTGGAGCTCGGCCATTATATTATTGACGATTCCTTGATAAGAAGAATATTTTGTAATATTTATGCTCTCATCATTATTAGACCAATATTTTGTGTTTAGAGACTTTTCATAATCTTGTTTCGTAAAATAAGGTTCTTAACAATCATCATCAAAATTATTCATATCATGATCTAACTCCTCAAATCTTCGCATGTCCTCTCCTCCTATAAAGTTTTCGTTCTTAAAGGGGGCCTGAATCTTTTGATCTTCATTCTTTATTGGTATTTGTTGCATTTGAGGGTTAGAATTTCTTCTGAAATCTTTTCTAGGGAATTGATCATTCTTAGATTGGTCCAATACCATTTTGGAGATTTTATTTGACAATTCTTTGATTATTTTTTCCATATCATCCATCTTATCTTCTAAGGATCTCCCAGATTCGGAGGGTCTTTCTTGTTCTCTGTATCGTCTGATTTCTTTATTTCCCATTTTGAAATTAACTTTTAAATTCCCTGATGCCATCATATTTGACTCAATTTCTACAACATCGTCTTGCATTTTAGTAAGGTCGGTAGATCTCCTTTCCCTCAACAATATAACAAAACCAGGCTCGAAAGCCCCAACAAAAGTTACCTTTGCTGGTTTCTTCGGATTTATAGGATGTATACACGAGAGAACCAATAGGAGTCGAGTCAGGGTATAAGATATATTCCTCAAAACTTCGAGAGGTTGGAAGCTTGACTTTGGGAACTGATGAAATGTCAATTGAAGCGAGTACTGAGATGGATGTTTTACCTTTATTGGTAAAGGAGACAGTTGGAACGGTCTCAGCTTTAGTCTCGGGTGAAACCAACTCGGGTTTTAGGGTTTCAGCCTCGATTTTATCAGTAGATGTTTCTCTGAAATGGAGTTTGGTGGGACCTTCTTGCAAAGTTAACTTCTCAAGTAAAACCTTAGTATTATATTTGGGTTGATAAACCTTACTTGCTGATGCCATAGACTGTTTAAGGTATCCCCTTGGTTTTAAAAGTTTTTCAGGGTCAGATACGGGCTAAGTCTGCTTATCGTCTAGATTCTTTCTGGTATTCTTTCGACTAAATGCCAGTTTATTAGTTGTGGAGTCGCTAAGTGAAAGATAAAAAATTAGCCTTATAATGTATTTCAATCTTTGTTCACTATCAAAGAGAGAAACTTACCAATGTCGTTCTCCCAGGGAAAAATAACTTCATTTCTCCGTCCCCGGTAGTGGTGCCAAAAAGTTGTTGCTCCTGAGTTTATACTTAAGGCTCAGAGCATAATCTCAGGCATCAAGAAATAAGGAAGGTTTTAATTTTTATTTTTTCTACCTCAGTTATGTGAGAAAAAATCCTTAAAATGAATTAACGGTGTAACAACTCAGAGGTCGTCTTTCATGTCTGAGTTAAAATGAAAAGTGTTGAATGTAATGAGAGAAAAACATAAAGCTGTTAGACAAAGCAAGGCATAGGTTACAGAAGAATCTTACTTTTTTACAGAAGAAGAAAATAGATCATATAACCTTAAATGAAGCATAAAATGTAACAATCTAATTAACTCACAGGTCTTGTATTTACTAACAGTAAATATAAAGGAAAAACTATTTTCTATCAGATAACTAAATGAAACATAACCACAGTAGATGTTGTACTAAATTGCGATCAAACATTCATCAAGGAAATATATAAAAAGATGTTGAGACGTGGAAAGACAGAAAAACACATAACTCAAACTGGACGAAATGTGGAATCTTTGGTCTGTACTTGTATTAATCCTCAACGAGGAGAGTTTTCTTAATTACATACGGCAAAAAAAAAAACCTTTTTCACTCTTTTGAGTATGTATTTATACAACGATTTTCAACCCTAGACGGTTGTAATTCTCGTTATTTCTAAAAACAAACGGTTACAAGATGAAAAACTTGGAACACTTCACTTAGTTCTCTTTTGTCTCCTTCTCATGCCAGAAAAGGCGTTCTCCTTTCCTATTTTCCAGCTCCGACACAGATAATCTTTAATAACGAGTTGTATACATATTACCTCATTGTTTATTTGAGGTACTCCCTTTTCCTTGCTCAATACATTCGACACACCTGCCTACAAATTGTGCCACTAGTTTGGAGGGTTCTGTCATGTCTTTTGCCTAAAAAATATACAACTTCTTTTCTAATTGTGGCAGTCCATCTTCCATTCTTTTCTTTTCCGAAGTCATTGAATCTAACTGCAGATTAGGCTTTACCAGCCATCTATCTATCTGAGTGATGTCAACTTGTTTTAGCTGTGAAAGTTCAACCTGAGCTTCTTCTAAGCTTTCTTTAATATCAAGTTGATGTTTTACTAAGTCGATTTGTCCCAGTACTTCAGAATTATCCTCTTTTTCAAGGCCTAATGAATCTTTATTAAGCGAGTGAAAAGCTTCTTCATAAGCCTCTTTGATTTCTTTAGCCGTTCTTTTACTTTCGGCTATGTTGGTTTCCCAGTTCTTCAATATTATATCACCTTTGATCTACTCTGAAACAGACAACCTGGGAACTACATACATTCCTTCTCTGGTCGATGATACAACTGCTTGTTGAAAAGTGTTTCTAGGTGCAGTAGCCTCTCTCTCTCTCTGAAACAAATATTATCCAATGATTGTTTCACCACCCGAAACTAATTTTGAATGACTTCTACCTTAGTAAAAAGGATTTGTTGTGCTATTTCCAATTTCTTTCGCACTTCCAATGCATGAGCTTGAAACACTGCTAAATCCACCACCATGTTCTCAGTGGAATTGACTTTGGCCTATAATTGTTTTACCAACTCTTCCTGTTGGATGGCTCGTCCTTCACTCGCTTGCACATTCTTATGCATCTCCTCCAGGTTGGATTTAAGTTGTTGAATTTCTTGTCTATCGTTGGCTGTCATCTGCTCGAAGCCCTTGTTAACCTCGTTTCTCACGTCCTCTTCTATAGTCTTTATTTGGTTTTGTAATTGATTTATTAGCAGGTCTTTTTGCTTCAACCGTTCTTTTAAAGTTCCGACCGAAAACTGGTTAGCTGTTGCATAATCCCCCAATGAACCTACTATTTCTTCAGTGAATTCTACCTCTTCTAAGGCTTCTCCATCAACTAGTACTCTGTGTCTTTTGACCTCTTCATCTACCTTTTGGTGTGTTTCTCTCTTCACCACAACTTTCCTTTTCTTGTTGAAAAAGAAATCCGAAGGAGGTATCTCTTCCATAGGAATTGGTGTGAGATCTTCTATAAATATTACCTCTGCATCGGGGTTCTCTCTGGTGAACTGTAAAGGTGTGATAAACTAAATGGGGTTGTCGATTTCTATGGATGACTATTTTTCGGTCGCATCTATAGTTGATTTATCTAGTGTAGACAATGGTCTATCTTCTTCTTTATTTGTTAGTATCTCTACTGTTGGAGATATGGCGATAACAGAAGGATGACGCAGATGATCAAGGTTGTCATTGATGGCAATCGATTTATGGAGAACAGATGCTAAAGACATATTGCCATCAAT
>CBVK0100099032.1:8516-28737 GCA_900067695.1 Picea abies
TTCATCATTATGCAGATTATGACTTGTCATTGAGGAGAAGAGGCGCATCTTAGGAGAGATAGTTCAGTGGATTCCAAGAGGAAGACACCAATTGGCTGATTTCGATGTTGAGAGACACACCCTAGTCACCGAGAAGATCATTCAGGTCTTCTATCATTCTTTAGCAGCAGTTACACAATGTTCAACAATAAGGGTGCATTCATCCATAGTGAGGGCACAACTTCTGAGAGGGTTTTTAGTCGACTTATCCCATCCAGGGAGAATTCCGAGATTTCCCTCTGACCCATTTGAGAGGAGGGCAAGGCACATATGTTTCCTGGTTCCTCATCATATTCCGATGGAGGAATCAACTGGGATGCATTTTCCAAAATTGGATGTGCGACACTTTTGTTGGGCACATTTGGGGTTCCAGAGCGAGCATCAGACCAGATTCAGGGAAACCCTTCCGACCCATTTCCCAGTAGACCAAGGTGGTCGTTTTGAGACATATCTTGTTTGATTCTGATGGTGGAATCACTAGGGCGCATTTTTCCAGAAGAAGAGGGGTGCATTCCCCCAGGGGTATCCATCCGGGGTCTAGATTCATTAGCAGAGGGGTATGACAGATACCAGTACCGAGGACTAAAGCAGGGCACATCATTTGGGATGGTTTCCATGCCATTCTGAGAAGTATAGCTCCTAGGGCGAACTTTCCAGACTTCTAACAGTTATCGTCAGAGCTGCCATAGTCCCAACGCATCCATTGATTCTGCAGTGCTGCCATATTTCGGGTATTATCTTTTATTTGCTTATTTGTATTCTGGATAAGATCCTTTGTCTGTTGATCTAGTCGAGTATTGTCAGTTTATTCAGCCGCATTCGACCATTTTGTAATCCACAGAGATATCATAATACAAACTTTGCAGTCCTTTGTCGCATTTATTATTTGTATGATCATTTATATGCTGTAGACCATTGTTCCTACACACACATTAGCAACGTTTCCTAGACTATCCAAGTCGGGAACATTACAATATGATAGCAAACAAACATGTATATGATTATATAGGTGTACATGTATATGTTAGTTGCACCAATATATGCAATATAAAAGCCATGTAGATGTGTAATGTCCAAGTGTAACAAGACCATTGCAGGCCTAAGTGAGAGCCTTATGGGTAGTATGACCACCTTAGCACCAAGTGGAAGTCGTGTGGGTAGTGGGGCCATCATAGCACCAAGTGGAAGCCACATCAATATTAAGTGATCAAACTTGACTTTGCCCAGGTGATACCTTTGATCATACTTGAACAAGTCTTTGAACAACTCTAGAAAATATCTAAGAGACAAAACATAATACATACACAACCCTTCCTCATCAATGTGTACTGAACAATCTAGGTAGGAGAGAAAAAACACAAATAATTGGATGACCATGTAGTCCTTGTATTGCATCTATTTAGCTCACTTAGATCACACAATAATCTCTCTATGGAGATCATGTTCCAAAGATTGTAATCTCTTGAGAGTAATAAAGCAACACATTTTATTGTTTGAGTCTTTCCCCCCTGTTGAGGTTTTCTCTAGGGTAAATTCTATGTGTTATTATTTGCTACTATTAACATTTCCAAGTGGGTTCTACTTTAATTTCTATAGTTTGTTAATTATATAAAAATCTAGTTGTGTTATGGGGCATAAACATTGAAAGTAGCAACAATATTTTTTCTACAAATTAAGATCTGTTGTGATGAAATAAGGGTATGACTTCAACAATTTATGAATCCTATGAACAATCTTTGGGATATTGAAACAAAAGTACAATTGGTTATGATAGTGCTAATGTACTTAGGGAAGGTTCAACAATTAATGTTAAGGAAATTAACACACAAGATAAGGGTCAAGTACATTGCTAGACTCTTGTGAGTGTTATGAAATGTGATGCTAAATAAGTGTGCCAATCATGCATGATGATTTATGTCATATTTGTGTTGATCTTTCACAAGGACAATGTTTTATTATCATTATTTCTTAGAAGTAGTCAACACACTACACTTGATTTAGTGCTTAATGATTGACTAATTGTAGGTTGTGGACCCCATTAGGGTTCAATAAGGGCAATGATAGCAAGGAAGCTATCACACCCATGATGTTGTTACACATTATTTAATATATTTATGATGATTGTATAATATGTTTGCTTGACAATCCATGTCATCCATGATACATGGATTTACCCATGCAATGTTAAATGGACATAGCTAAACATGGAGTGATAGATGATAAAGGCCAAGGGTATGAATGGTCAAGAGGGTTAGATAAGTTCCCATCAAGATCCCTTTACCACTACTAACCTCAAGGCCATGAGAATTGGATGAGCAACCCTAATCCCCTTATTGGATTCTAAATAGTCACAATGATCTAAAACCTATTTCAATTGTATTGTTTATCCATACATCTCATAATAAAAATAAACCATCAAACATATCTACTCTATTAATTATTGTTATATCAAACATAACTAACACACCGTGGTAGTAACACCACCATTTACACTAGGGAAAATCTTCAATCAAAGGAACAAACCCACTCTACCACTATAATCAAGTACTTATCTCAACAATATTACAATCCAATAACTCTTTAGCTTCTCCAAAATCACCATGCATAACTATGTCAAAACACCATATATTATCTCTGCTATTCTCATAAGAACATACTACCTTTTTATTCTTCTCCTACATCATGTATTTATATCTCCACTTACTTGCATTAGACATTTCGATGAGGATGAAAGTGTCCTTTGTAGCTTGATTTGGTCCGCAATTAGGGGTTTCTTCCCCTTGTTTAAGGGCTTTCCCCCCCAACATTCTCCAGCTCTAAAAGTTTTGGTAGCCTCTTGGCTACACTCAGGTTTGTTTGTATCCAATTTATAGGTTTCTTAACCCTATTTAGGAATTTTTATGTCGATGATTAATGTATTTTGTATTCTTGATTAGTGCTACTAGTTTTTATTGATGATCTTGTTATGCGTGTTTCTCTGAAGATTGTAGTTTCCTTCTTCTCATTGGGTATTTCTAATGGTAGTTCTCCCAACTTCTTTGCTTGCTTGTTTTCTTTGTATCCTATCCCATATTTTTGTTTATTGGCTTTTCCCAAACCACACCCTTTGTGCATCTTTGGGTGGTTGTGATGCTATGATTTGTCCACATGCCTAGATCGTGCTTAGCTTATTCATCTACCCATTGTGGTTGCCTCCTTTGATTTCCACTTCGATCTTATAATCATGGGAAATGATTATTGTCACCGCATTACCTTTTTGGAGTGAATTTATCTTGTTGGCACTTCACACATGGTTGGTGTTTGTGGGTCATGAAAAAATAATATTGGATTTATTTCTTGCTTATGTTGAAGGTTTTTTTTTAACAAAAAAGGAACTGAAATTATATTAAAAGGGTCGCGCCTGAGTGAACAACGATCAAAACAATCTAGATAGTAGGGCATAAAGCTTGATAATTTTTATAAATAGTGCAAAGACAACAAAATTTATCATCCGTATGGGGCCTTGCCCAAGGTCTTCAAGACTGATAACATCTTTATAAAGTTGTCCCAAGCACCACAAAATTTAAAAAAATACAGACTACATATTAGAGGCAGAATTTTGAACATCATAGGCCCTTGAAGATGTATAGGCCTATCTTTTGTATCCATTTGAGCTATTCAATGGTCCAAATTCCTCGAATCATCCAACATCAACATTAAGAGGAGAAAGTCTACTAGGGTTGACATAATCTGAAGTTGAACATTGCGGAAGGGCTCGGACTCTAAGTTGTTGAATTGTAGCTTCCATCTCATCCATCCAACAAGATAGAGAATGCCTCAAACACACCATATTTTTCCTCCATTCTTTGAGCTAATCCAACCATAATTTCCTCAAATTCCCTGAATTTGGTCATTAATTGAGGAAGGGCTGAATTATTGGCCTAGGAAAAGTCCTTGTGGCATCTGAGAATTTTTTTGAAATCATTCACATAGGGTTTCATTGAGATTCCCTGTGGCCAAACCATGAAACTACTCCAACCGACAGTAAACTACCCTCCACTACCACGAAAGGAAATACAAAACAAAATGCATTGAGAGTGATGGATGCATAAAAGAGAAAGAACAACACCACAACCATAAGGAATTAAACGAAAAACAAGGGAGAACCTGAGAGTCAACCAGAGATACCAAGGGATGTTTCCAATGGCGACCCCAACTAGAAACCCCAAGCTCAAACCCTGCTAGAGAACTACCGAGTGAGACACACGCAGACTGAAACTTCTTCCTAGACCAGAGGCAATCTCATGCTGAACCACACTTGGACTGGAGCTTCCCAAACCAGAGTCAATCTCATGTTGAAACACAAGAAAATGATCCATCGCTCTGCCTTGAAAACCACCTAAAGAGCTAAGAGCACTCATGCTTGAATGAATGCTCACACACTCAACATTAAACTTCACACATATGAAGAAGCCCCGAAGTATGAGGAGGAGGGCACACATGGTGGGAGGTCGAATCATTATGTCAAATCACATCATGAACAAGGGTGTAAGGGATAAGGGATAATGGTGTAAAAATCGAAATGGGGTCATCCTTTCAAAACTTTTGTATTGGTCTTTCTTTAGGTAGTAATATTAGGATGTATCCCTACTTGTTGGTACAAACATATCACACTTGTTTTGTTCTCTAGGATAGTCCCATTGATGATAGTCCTTCCATGGAGGTGATGATGACTCGTCTCTCTCTAGATGTTTATGTAATGAACCCAAACTCTATCAAGTTTGGCTCATGTTGGATAGTCTTCATCATGCAAGTGTGGGGGCTAATTCCACTGGTCCTTTGGAGTTGGATGAGTAGGCTCTCCCTATCATGTAATGGTCTTGTCAAGCCATACTATCTATCTATGGATAATCCTCACTTTTTATCTTTCCATATATAATTATTTTAACAAAAAATCTTTGTGTAAGATTAAATGACTTTTTCTAGAAAATTAAAACTTTTGTGCTATCATCTACCTTCATCGTTCCTTCTTTTAAAGCAATGGTGTTTTGAGATATTTGTTTCCCTCTGCTTTTCTTATTTTCCAATGTCCTTACACCTTGTTCAACACTTTACAATTAGATGGTGGCTAGGGGTCCACACTGACCTCTCACGATCCTAGTTTCAAGATCACTAGTAGGTATGGTCTTCCCTAGTGAGTTCTCTCCATTCAAGTATGTCTCTTAGTCTTCCTCCATCCTTTTTATTTGATGGTTTGTTTGTGAAAGCAACAACCTTTACTCACACATAGGGAAAGGTTATGCATCTTTTTTTTTTTTTCCTTTCCAGATTGGGTTACTATCCATGATTCTAATTGCAACATGGATTGTAATTTATTGCTAGAGTTTGTTTCCCGTATTTTCATATTTACAAGAGTTTTTCCAATAACACATTTGTAATAACCGACTATGTTAAAATCACACGCAGAGACATTTTCTCTTGAAATTTAGTATACATATTTATAGTGCAAATTATATTAGTAGCAACAACATATAAGTTCTACATGCATGTTCTCATAACATAATTTCTACATGGCTTTCCATATTCATGCATTATTTTGAAACACAATATCTACATGCGTTTTCATTTCTTTTTCTTGTCACACTCACGAAAAACACTAATTACCAAAGGTTTTAGCGAAAGCACTTCTCCTCTCTTCTATTTTTAGTGAAGGCAGACATGCAAATATTTTAGCAAAGGTTTTCTTTTCAGTGTGCCTAAAACTTTCCATCGTACCAATGCATTATCATAACATAGACAACGATGCATTTATATATCTAAACACACTACAAATAGCAATTCAAAAAATTGCCCGCCACACTCGAAATTTATAAAATACAAACATTAATTTTTTTTTTCCACTTGTTACATACAAAGCATCTAAATGCCTTAATCTTTATTATTAAATAAAATGCACTGGTACATTGTGTTACAAGGCACACCATTGTTATATTTAAATAAAAAATTAAGTTTTGTAAAAAAGTCATTTAAAAAAAGAAATAGTGGTGTTTACATAACCTCTAGATGAACTAGTGTGTACAATACCATGCACATTGTCTTAAAGTTAACATTAGTTTTTAAATTTTGCTTGTTGTTGCAGCATATGCATTTAACCACACCAGTGCAGAGTGATACAAGGTGCATCATTGTAGGTTTAAAAAAATTGCTATGCGATGTGCACTAAACAATCAAATGCCCCCATGTACCATAAACATACAATCGCACATGCATGTGCATCTTGACAAAAGGCGCAGTGTCTCAGGGTTAAATAAAAACCCATTGTCCAAAAGTTTATTTTGAAAAAAGAAGATAGCAGTGCTATGAGTGGGGCTTCTCTTTCCTATTGGTGTACAAAATAGAAAAACATATGTGGAACACTCTTTAGTGCTATGAGGAGGAATAATGGCCTCATTTACTAGTGCTACACGTAAGTACATGCACATTAGTATTTAGACATCATAGCGCTATCCTATTACAATGGTGCACCGCCATACCAAAGTTTTTTTTTGTATGACATGTGGTGAGTTGTCGTATAATAGTAGCACTCTTACTGGTGCTATTATGGATGACTAAGAGCACCGTGAGCAATGCTTTTATCTCAAATGGGTGCACTGAATGACATAGCATATGTTCCATTATATTCATTGCTCCAAGGAGGAATAGTGACACTGTGTATTGGTGCCACATGTTAATACATGCACACTACTATTTAGACCTCATAGTGGGTCGATTATATTTTTCTAAACTTATTGGACTAGTTAATGCATTAATTAAATAATAAGCATGCCATGTACAATGCGTTCTTACATTTTTATTAACGCATTGGAAATTTGGGTGCACTTCATAAATAAGGGCACACCAACTGCGATGCCCTTAAGTAAAATTAACATATCAATTTGTTTTACACAATTTTTATGCAATGAAATTTAAATTCAATATTGAATGAATAATACAAATGGTAATCTAGTATAGATTTGTATTTTATATCTATTTTTTTCCAACGAGATTTGTATGTGAATTGAGACAACCATGTTAGAAGCAAGTCAATCCATATAACTTCATGCATACACGGGAGTCTTAGGAGAGGGAAAGGGATCTGTTTCCTCATCCTATTACTGCTCAAACTTACATCATTTTGAGGGATGCAAGCCTCTTCAAGTTTTAAGTGGGGGGATAACTACCTAAATGTGAACATAAATCTATCATGCTAGTTGATTTGTTGTTGGAATCGTGGCAACCAAGCCTTAAGGGTCGGTCCCAATTTGTGGTATTGAAACGTAAAGGAGAATTTTTATTTCATTGTTGGGTTATCTAGATAGGGGGAGGATATGTTCCATTTCCATGATTTTATGTTTGGAGTTGCAGAAGAGAGCCAACTAACATATGTACAAAGATATGTTAGGTGGACATTATTAACCCTAGTGACTTCCATGTTACTGGGGGTCGTATGTGATTATATTATTTTAGAGCAACGAAGGTTGGGTGATTGTGCCATATTATCACAACACTAGCACACCATACCACTAATGGGAAACACATTAGTTTCCCTATTATACGCTATGTATAATAGTCTTTTTCATGGGCCTAGACCAATTAGGTGGTTTGCTATTTTTTTTACAATATTTTTGTATTGCATTGGATCATTGTTGTAGTATGTTGGAGGGAAGATCTCTCTTCCCCTTTGCTTCAAAGCTATTTTCTTTATTTTTTGAGAGGTTTTTGGTGACTCGATCAACATTTGATATAAGCCACCCTTCTAGGTCAATCCATAATGTGCCTATGCATATGTGGAGGTAGATGTTGCCCAAGATGGGTCAACTGAAGTACCCCTGTAGGTTGGCGGATGTGATGTTATCGCTATGTTAAGTATCAAGTATGATCATGTCCTTGATCTTGCACAATATTGATTTTTAAGGATGGATAAGTGAGGGTGTCATAACATCCTATTACTCCGATCGAGCCACCAATCAAGAGAGGTAATATTATCATGATCTTTTGATGATTCTAGTTGCATATGTTTTTTATCTTATTTAATGCACATGTTATTGAATATGAGAATTTTTTTAAATTGTCTAATGATTTTTGTTTACTATTTTGTAGATATTGGCTCTTATGTTAGTGAGGGGACTCCTCCCCATCCTGATCTAGATATGGTTGAGTTCGTCGAGTTGCCACATGAGCTCATAACTAGCATGCAATAGAGACTAGATCTTCAATTTTGTCGCAAGGTCATAGTTTAGTTGTATACATCAATGGTTAGCATCGAAATGGGGTTAGTTCAACCTAGACTAGCCACATAGGATCCCGACTTACAATTATCTATGCGAGTCTTCCCATGACATGACATTATCAATGCATAATATTGTCAATATCCATATCTTATTAAGCTAGAGAGTGAGAGTTGATGGGCGACGAGCTGGAAGACTTGTCTTCTTCATCTTCTTTGTCTTCTACGTCATCAAATGCTAGGACATCCAAGGATGCTCCTCCTCCACCTTTCCACCTCCTCTTTTACCTACGCCACTAGTTTCTCTTGTCAATGCACCCACCGATCCACCCATTGATGTAGCCACCGATCTATATACAATGCTAGCTACTAGGCCTATTACTCCACCAACTGCTCCACCTATTAATCATATATACTATATCTTATCAACTCACTAAGATCCTAGAGATTTATATCAATGTGCAAGGTATTGATGCCTTTCGCTATAGTGGTGAACCTAGCTGTAGTTGACATGTATATTGATTGTTATGATGTATATTTGACATATATATTGCTTTTGATATTATCATTCATGTATATTTTGACTTTTCATATCATAATGTTGTCGACGTTGTTTGATTTACAAAATATTATGTGTATGTTAATGGTTAACATTATTAGAGTTTTCTCTCTTTTTAAATTAATTTAAGACGTATCAATCATTAAATTTGAGATGTCATATAATATTTAACTCTAGTTATACGAAATCATTTCATTTAGATTGTGATTGAAAAATCTATATTAATTTAACACTATATAATGTTTAACTGTTTTCCAAGCTGAATTGTTTGTTGTCTAGGAAGTTACAATATGTTGATTAAACATGTTTACACATTTGATTGAATAAGTTAATCAATGATTGCATGACTTGGTTAATTTTTCAAACCAAATTTGTTTGACTGAATTGAAGATAAAGTTCTTCCTAAATATTTTAAGAAACCAATATTAATATTGATAAATTTTTGATAGTTAAATCTAACAAAATAATTATTCTTCCAATTTTATATAGTGACAACATTTTGCATATTAAATCATAAAAACAATTCTAAATCAGAGTTGATTTTTTTTTTTGGATTAAATATTCTATTAAATCATGAAAATAATTCTAAATATCTATATTAAGTATTAAAAAAAAATACCTTTAACTAAAGTGACCTCAACAATACTAGTTGTTAATATTAATTTTGCAAAAAGAGACAACATGTCAATTGCACGCTTACAAATTATTCATAATTCCTTAAAAAACATGGAGTTCCAAAATATTTGTTTTTCTTTTCAAGATGATGGTTGTAAATGGTTGTTAACTTTTCATATCCAACATCATAAAATGAAGAAAATATGATTTTAGCATTGGATTTAACTTTTTGAAATTTTTATTTATTTTTATAATTTAGCTAGTTGATCTATTAATATTATAAAAAAATAGTACAATCAATCTAGACCTGACTTTCTTCAAAAGGAAGCTAAACCATAGTACTCAAAAAATAGTGGAGTCAATCTGAGTTCAATATTTTTCTATATAGAGATTTTTTTTTCCAAGTTACACTGCCTAGGGAAAACCCCTGAGTACTTCCCCTCATTTCGAGGATATTACTTAGGGTAAACCCTATAATCTTTAGGGCACAAGGTCGGTCGTCAACATGGATCAAATCCATTACAATGGTATACTTGTTAAGATATCAACATGTCGATTGAGGGAATTGAACATGGGTGGGGAGGATAACAATCATTCCTCCCAACCACCTGAACTGAATTCAATTGACATTTTTCCACATAGGGATATAACAGAGAACTAATAAATCAAAAAGGGAAATGTATCTTCTTGGTTCTAAACTAGACCAACCTAAAGTTTGTACTAACATTACTATCCAAACAAATTCAACAAAACCTAGAATTATAGAGGCTACTCCTTGAAAATAGAAGCAGAGTCAACAATGATGAATGTGGGGGGATTTTCCCCTCCATTACTGGCTTTGGCAACTTCCTATGTTTTATATGCACTTTCCATTTCACTCCTTTGATTCTCTTCCTTTGTTATTTCAATTGTTCCTTCCTCTTCATGGTCCTCACTTCTTTCATCAATCCCTTGATTGCATTGATCAAATTCTCATACTTCTAGTCAAGTTGATCTAGCTTGTCAAGGATTTCAACATATCGAGTGCCACTTACTTCTATAGTCTTAGCAATGAAAATATTCATATGTTAGTACGAGTCCATTGTCTTCGAGAATTTACCATATTTGCTTCATGAAAAACCTATATCAAATACCCAAGGAATCATTACATCATCTTCCTTACTACTGGGTGTTAGACCCTTGCACCCTCTTACCCCAGTCTCAATTTCTTCTATTTATTTGTTAACCTTTATAGAGAACCTACAATTGTATCTTGTTTCTACTATAATTGTTGATATTTGAGCTATTATTTAGGGGTTTCAGTCTTGGATTTGAAGTGGCCTTACATGTCCTAGGCCTTCCTTTGTATGACCCTTGGTTGGATTCCCCGCTTCTTCATCCATTTGTTACTAGCCATCACTTTGAGACATAGACTCCTTAAACCATAATGTTGAGTCCATAGTCTAGATTTTTGTGCCAAATTTTAATTTATCGAACCCAAACTCTCACAATATCTTATGAAGAGAAAAAAAAAAATAGATGGGGGGCAATGTTTTTTGAAAGCAAAAATTCACCAATTTGGCTAAATTTCAAGAAATTTATGCTAATTTTTTTTGCATATTTTTCTTAAATTTTTTTAAAAAATGTCGCCTAACTAATGATAATAATTCTTAATATACTTATACTATTCACCTAAAAATAAAACCTTTTCATGAATATATAATAGACTTCCTTAACATTTTAAATTTTCAGGAATATTTGTTATGTACCAAATGCTAAAAATGTTAGAATAAACTAAAATTACACACCATGTACACCCATGTGAGTGTGGAGCATAAATCCAACATAGAAAAGAACGATGAGTTACATAGTAACTCCTTAAATAATAGGAGAACCTCTTCCAAATACCTAAATACATTCATACATCCAAATCACATCTCCCTTAATAATGAATACATGATCTCTATATATACCTATTCACACATTGCACATGTGGCCCCTTTATTATTAGGCCGACCCTATTACATATATATTTACACATTACATGAATATTTAACCCCATATATGACCCCCCCTTGGGGTCATATCATATACATTTGACCCCAAATATGCCCCCCTTGGGGGTCATATCATAGTACCCTCCTTAAAAAAGTTTTGTCTTCAAAGCTTTGTAGTTGAAGACTTTACACATGATGAAAGCAAGTAATATGATTTTCTTATGTTTCTTCTTTCTTCTTTCCATTGATGATGATCCATCCATCCAAATTCAATTCCTTTTGGTCTTAATACATGATGATTAGTTGTTGCATAATTTTCTTTCCTTTTATTCCATGTATTTTTGTTGTAACTTCTCCAGTTTGTAGTAGTTTATGATCTCTGATAATATCTTATTAAAGAGTGGTGTTGTGATGCCCCGTTCCATGAATATTGATGAATATTCCATCTTCTTCCTTGATAATGCTAATATCAATATTCTTGTCTTCGTTGGAATATTTACTAGTAATGAGCGTGTCAATATGGTTTCAAGTTTGATGGTTTTCCTTCAATATGCATCCCCATTTCATCTATCTTCTTTTAGGAGACAATGGAATCCTCTACCCTCTTTTCTTGGTTTTTGATTACTCTAGCCTTGGAGATAATACCATCATATTTGGCATATACATCCTCTAGATGGAGTTCAACTTCTTCAAGTATCCTGCAATGTGACCCCACCTATCAAATTTTGACGTCCTTCTTCAATTCTTGATTTTATCTTTGATTTTACTTCATCAATATTTAGGGATTCCTCAACTTTCTTGTAAATTTCCTTTTCAAGTTTTTTTGATAGTATCCTCTTCAATTTTGGTGGTAATATCTTCATCCCTATTCTTTGATTCAGACTCTTGCAAATGTCTTTTCACCTTCTTAACATCATTAAGAAGTTGTTGATTATGCTTACATAACCTTTTGATTTATTCATTTTTCTTTTTCAATTCTTCCCTTGAATCATCCTTTAACCACTTTTCTTTGATTACGTTCTTGCTTTAAGTTCTTAACCTTCTTAATGAATGATTCATTAAGGGATTACATCTTGGTGAACTGATCGTTTTTCTTTATAATATATTTGATTAGCTCTTCGTTATCCATCTACAATTTGGAAACATTTTTTTAGCTTCAATCAACCCATCTTGAATTTTATGCATCACCTCCATTGTTGTATCATTGATCTATTTATTTAAGAAGAGTTTTTCAAATGTTTCCCATGTGATGTTCCATCTAGTATCGTTATCAATATTCCACCACCATTCTCAACCTTCACCATAAAAATGAAGAGTTACCCCAAAATGACTCTTTCCATATTCCCTTATCATTCTCAAAGATACCATAGGATTGATTTCATCTTTATCTTCATCTCTTGTAAATTTAGGTATTGCCATTGATTCTTAATCGAGGTATAACCCAAACACTCAACTTACAACCTCAATGTATTCACAATAATGATCTAATAATTTTACTATCCTTTTTCTAATATAATCTCCCATGTTTTATCTTTCCCATGGTTTTTGAATCATCTCAATCAGACATCTCAATCGAATGTTATGATAGTTTTAAGTTAACATGCATTTTAAAAACTTGATTTGGAGTATGTTGTTATGACCAACCTTCCTTCTATTGTATATTTGAATTTTCGACCCTTCTCTATTTGAAATTTTGTTCTATAGTAATATGATGTTTCTTCTCTGCAATACTACAAGTATGACCAAAATTTGATGTGCCAAATTTATAGTAACTTTCCTAAAACTTGTTGATTTTTTGCCCTTTCCAGAGAGATAACTTGTACAGAATGCCAGACATACAATTTGCCTGATATGATTCTGAAACATTTACCCATACTTTATGGAATATTTTGTTTCCAATGCAAGTGGTTGCACTGAATGCAAATCTTTACCGAAGCATATATGATTGTTTTACCCATAACACCTATTTGAGACAAGTTTAGGATTAGTAAAAAAACACTAAATTTCACAGTTTGTATTTTTGTGATTATAATGTCTCATAACTAAAAATTTATACCATTAGTACTTCAATATGTTTCCTCAAACTCTTGAAAATTGCATAGTTTGAAACATCACCAAAAAAAAAATTCTAGCGAAATTCCCAAAATGACTTGTTTGAGACTAATTTTAGGGCTAGTAAAAAACCCTAACTTCCACAGGCTATATCTCCAAAACTAAAATGATCTAGAACTTGAAATTTTTACCAAGTGTACTTGGCTATTTCTTCTTAGTATTATGAAAATTTCACCATCTTAAACTTCATAGAAAAAATGTCATAGCAAAAATTCCAAGTGTTATCACATGAAGTTGTCAAGGGTCACAACAGTTGTCCAAATCTTTTGCTTGCGCAAGAAACAATCACAACCACAAGTGCAACATTCAGAGCAGTCTATTTTGAGGTTGAAATACAAGTAGTGGTCGGGTTCAATTTGCAACGAAGGAGATCTCGGGAGCATTTCATATCAACGACTCTCGGGCGATCGAGATTTCAAAGTAGTGCAAGGATTAACGACTGGACAGAGGAAGCCGAAGTCCCAAAGTAAAATCTAAGCCATTGAAGGCTTAGGACATGTGGAGGTAGATCCGACGCTTCAAAAGATTTACTTCGGAGGATTGCGCGAGCTGTGCGTTGAAAAGTCCCGAAGAGCCGAAGCTCGAACTCCCAAAATAATTGTGGACCGTTGATCTCAAACCAACAAGAACCGTTGATTTTAGCGATAGCCTTGAAGTCCTAAAGGTCCCGAAGTAAATCTCGGCCGTCCAAATCAAGAGGACACGCGTCACCAGATCCCCCACTTCGGAAGATTTACTTCGAAGGATTGTGGGAGTTATGCATTGAAAAGTCCCAAAGAGCCAAAGCCCGAACTCCTGAAGTAGTTGTGAGCCATTGATCTTCGAAGAAGGAAGCAAGGTCCATCCAAGAGCGACACATGGCAACAAAAGTGGTGCTTTCCCAAGTCGTGGATCGCGACCAAATCAATGACCATGTTTCATTGCGGGGACGCAAAATGCTTGAATGATAAAATTCTTGAGCGGTCCTGCAATTGAAACCATGGTATAGCGAAAGAGATACATGGCAGAAGGTGGTGGATTGCGGGCTCAAAAGCGGTGTGAATCCAAACTACCTTTGACGGTCCTACAATCACGTGCTCATATAGCATCAAATCTGAAGGTGACGCATGACAACCTCTAGGCATTAAGCCTCATCCTGGTCCAAATGAAGGATCAACTAATGAAAAGGGGTGGTGGTTGAAACCTCGACTCATTCCATAAATAGAAGGCATGGAGGATCTGGCCGTGGAGATAGAATTGCCAGCCCAAGGTACCACGATGGACGATTTTTTGTACATGCCTATGATGAGCTGGATTTGCATTTGACAGTAGGATAGACGCACAATCTAACAGAAGAAAGCGCAGATGAAAGGCTTTGAATGCAATGGCCAGATCACACTTCTGGTAGTCGTGGATTGATCTGAGTATAAGTCGATCAGTTCAATATTTTGTAAAGGTCGTCAACTGGTTGAGAAGAGCTCCCTCTTTTGTAATATTTTGATGCCAGAGCTGTTCTCTGGTTATGTATCAAACTTGTGACTTTCGCATTAATAGAAGTCAACTTCTCTCATCTCTTTGTAAAAACTGTGTTAAAACACTCGGGCATGGAGGATCCAGTCGAGGGTTGTAGTTCTATTGTAATGTAGGTTTGATTATTATTGTGACAAGTTTTAGTCAGCTTCCTTGTTATCTTATTCCCCCTTATGTTGACAGGCTCGGGCATGGAGGACCTAGTCGAGTTGTTGTAGTTTCATGGTAATGTAGGTTTGATTATTATGCCACTGTGACATATTTCAGTGTTTGAAGCTTGAGTTCGAGAGTGCTCTTGAGCCTGAGTTTTTCTTCACCAAGCTGCTTGATGGTCGGATTCCCATAGCAGACTTGTTCATTTCTCTCACTAAGTCTTCCTTGTGCTCACATTTAAACTCAAATCATTGACTGAAGTTAATGAGGGCCTCACTTCCCTGTGCATTGCTTGTCCAACTCCCGTGTTAAAATCATTCTCATACTGAGTTTTGTCCATTTGACCTCCACTCATAAAACCAACATCCACCAAAATTCAGATGGGTACTAGGCTTATCCTCTTGCAGTGAGAGGATGAATCTCAGTGCTAACACCAAGATGGCTTGCTTGAAGCAACAAAATGCTAGGATTGATGCGCTAATACCAAAAGTTATGATATGTAAATGAAAAAAATGTCAGATTAAACTAGAAGTACACATAATGTACACTAATGCTAGTGTGGAGCAAAACTCCACTACAGATAAGAGAGATGAGTTACACAATAACTCCTTAAATATTAGGATAACGTCCTCCAAATACCCAAATACATTCATACATCCAAATCACATCTCCCTCAATAATAAATACATGATCTCTATATTTACTTATTCACACATTGCACATGTAGCCCCTTTATTATTAGGCCGACCCTATTACATATACATTTACACATTACATGAATATTTAACCCCATATATGCCCCCCTTGGGATCATATCATATATATTTAACCCCATATATGCCCCCCTTGGGGTCATATCAATATTTGCTACATCTAAAGTTTGAGGTGGCTATTAATAGTCTTGGGAATACCATGAATTGATATTGTTAATAATATAAGTATTTGTATGAAACAACATTTTTTAATACTTTACTTGAAATTTTATGTTCACTTATTTCAACATGTATATTGTATGCCATGTTGTATATAGTGTTTTCATATTGGAGTTTTTTCGGAAAATTGAAGAACAATGATCTATGTATTTCTACAAATATTTTGCCAATATCATTGTCACACATTTTAAATTTTAAGGAATATTCACTACATTTGAAGTTTGTGGTGGCTATTAATACTCTTGGGAATACCATAAAATGATATTGTAAATCATGTAAGTATGTTAAGAACCAAATATCAAAATAGCATAAAACCCTCAGAATAAGTACTCAACGCCTTGAAAAAGAGAGAAATTCATATAATAAGCCTCTTCGAGGGGGAAACCTCCTCATACATCATATGAATTCACAAATATAAGATGATTCCAATTGAAAAGGTCTCCTTGGTATATATATAGGAGACTAGGAGGTACAATTACAACTAATGGACCCAAGCCGACATAAATAAAATAACAATACTAATGTAATATGCCCCAATTAAGGGGTAATGTGCCACGATTTAGGGCTTAACATGCCCCTCCCCTTCAGAAAAGTGTTGTCCTCAACGATTGAGTAGTTCTGGATGCTTTTGTATAAAAGACTCATCTTCCCACGTGGAATCTTTAGTAGGCAATTTCTTCCACTTAATGAGATACTCCAAAATTGATCTATTCCTTAGGTGGTGAATTCTTGTGTCAGTGATAACTTCAATATCCAATATGATTTTTCCTTCCTTGTCAAGTTCTGGAATTATAGTTTGAACTAGAATCTTGTCACCTATAACCTTATTTAAGCATGAAAGATGGAAAATTGTGTGTACTCGCGGAGATGCATGCAACCCCAATTTGTATGCCATAGTACCAATATTTTTCAACACCTTATAAGGGCCATAATACTTCAGTGATAATTTATTATCCTTCTTAGCTTGCTTGAGGTGCATCTATTTGTTTGGTTGTAGTCCTAAAAATACCCAATCCCCTACTTCAAAACTTCTTTCACTAGGATGTTGATCTGCTTATTGTTTCATGCGATTTTGTGCCATGGTGAAGTTGTCCTTTAAGAGTTGGAGAACTTGTTGTTGATGCTCAATGTGATCTTCCACTGTTTGAACCTTGGATTTTTATTTTAGAGAAGAAGTGATGGACGACGGGTGATATCCATAAAGTGCCATAAATGGTGTCATTTCCTCTTCTGCATGCAAGTCTAGCTCCCTCTCAAGCGACAACCGCATGGCTTTCCCCTCATCGAATTTTATATCCTATCGCATAATAGTCATCTTACTGTTCAAAAAATACACACGATAATTATGGGGTGTTTCTATGTACCCCACAAATATCCCAACTTCAGCAGTTGGTTCCAGCTTCTTCCTGGCATCCTTGGTCACATGCACATAAATAGATGAGCCAAAATTTTTGAAATGAGAAACATCAGGTTTCTTACCAGTAAAAGCTTCTTCAGGTATACTCATGCCAAGTACTCTATGAGGACAACAATTCTGCACATAAACTACAGTATTGCATGCTTTTGGCCAAAAATGCATTGGTAGGCCCTGATCATGCAACATCGCTCGTGCTGCACCCACGATCGTTCTGTTCTTTCTCTCCGCGACCCCATTTTGCTGTGGGTTATGAGGCGCTATGAGTTCTCTTCGAATTCCTTCTCTGCTGTAGAAGGATTTGAATTCATTAGAAATGTATTCTCCACCATTATCGCTCTTTAGAGCCTTCACTTGCTTCCCCGAATTTTTCTCCACCAATGCTTTAAACTCACAGAACTTTGAGAATGTTTGATCCTTCTTTTTCATGAATAATATCCAACATTTACAAGAAAATTCATCAACAAAAATAACATAATACCTATGTTTTGCTGTTGAAGCAACCAAGAATGGTCCACACACATTTGTGTGAATTCTCTCTAGGATCACCGAAGCACGGTTCTCCTTTTCATGAAAGGTGGATGTTACATACTTCCCTAGGGTGCACCCCTTGCACTGATCTAATTGAGCAAGTGTTCCCCTTGGAAGTCCAGTAGATATTTGTTGCATGATCTTCAAGGCTCCATGATGAAGATGGCCCAATCGCCTGTGCCATAATTCGCCTTCATCCCGACTCACCACTTTTTCTGCCTTGCCTATCATGGAACTACAACCATATACCTCCAACATGTAGAGATTTTTAACTCGAATCCCTATCTTCTTGACTTGACCCGTTGCTTTATGTCGCAGGTATGATTTTCCATTGCTAAAAACAACATCATAGCCTCTGTCCTCCAACATTGTGACTGAGACCGGGTTTTTCTTCAGACCTGGAACATGCATAACATTTTTCAATTGAAATGGTTTACCTAACTCCCTCTGAAAGGTAATGGTACCAATACTAGTTGCACTATATCGTCCATCGTCGCCCATCTCTATATGCATTCTGAGATCTTTCTCCTCCAAGTCAATGAAAGACTCTTTATCTCCCGTCATGTGGAAGGAAGCGCTACTATCCAAATACCACACCGATCCCGATGCACTTGAATCCATGCATGTGATCAAAGCGAATTCAAGTTCAAATTGCGAGACAAGAGCCTCACTAGTTGCAACTCCAACAACTGTCTTGATCTTCCTCTTCTGTGGATAGTTAGTAGCGAGATGCCCATGTTTGTGACAGTGAAAACACTTCACTTAGCTTCTTGACTTTAGACTCAGATTTTGGATGGAATTTCTTCCCTTTCCCTTTCCTTGCCTTGGCAGTCAAAGCACAATCCTCTTCATCATCACGCTTTGATGAAGATCCATCTCTGGTGTTCCGTCTGAACTCCTCTTGCACTAGATCCAACCATAGTCGTTCCCAATCCGACAATTTTTCCCTTCCATTGATAGAATCTTGATAACTGTGCCAACTCTTGGGAAGTCCTAGGAGAGCCAAGCTTACCAAATCATTAGTAGCGACTATTATTCCCACTCTTCCAAGCTCATCTCGACATCAGAAAAACTTCGTGAGGTATTTTGGAATGGTGTCGGCCTTCTCCATCTTGATCTTCCTGAGTTTATCTTTGAGCGCCAATTTCCTATGGTCGCTACTGTTTTGGAACAGATCTGTCAAAACCTTCCACAATGCATGTGGTGTGGTTTTCCCATGGAGAATTGAGACAATGTGGCCTCCTACTCCCTCCAACAGAATCCTCCTCGCCTTTGCCACTTTCTTTTTCCATGCATCAAGATTTGCAGTGTTTATCACATCCGACTTAGGAACATCTTTGTCAATGTATTCCTCCAAGCCATTGTCTTTGAGTACTGCCTCCATACCGTCCTTCCAAGCAATGTAGTTAGAGCTACCCTTGAGTGCATACTCCAACCTCAAGCCATTGAAAGACATTTCGATCTTGAATCAACTGTCGCACCAAGAAAATCCTGCAAATTCGAATGTTATCCAACCATAAAACTCAACTGCTGCAATTTCTCTTGCCCTAGGAAGTTTGCACCCCACCTGAGAGAAGCTTGAGGGAAGTTTTCACTGTACCAATGTCTAGCGTGCGGACTCTCTGAGGAAGTTCGCACTCTACTAGTGTATAGCCTGCGAACCTTCTGGGGAAGTTCGCACTGTACTTCACTGTAGGGTGAGGGAAGTTCGCACTTCTCCCTTAAGCAACCTACGAGAATCTCAATGAAGTTCGCACCTCTCCTTTGAGTAGGGTATGAGAATTTCTACTTTGAGAACTGTGTGTAGTCTACAGTACTAAAGTTCACACCTTTCTAGAGACGGGACCTGCGAAAATAAAACAATTTTTGCACCTCACTTCCGTAGCTCCGTGGCTCTGATACCATGTAGAAATTTCAATACAAATTAAGTATTTCCTATGATTCTCTTGATCTAACAATTATATGCCACTGTTAAATACATAATCGCTTCTACTATTATTCTTGCGAAAAATTAAACCACGATCACAACCACAATCACAAAGTGAAATATCAAGAACACATAACACATAAGTTTTTCGGGGAAAGTGTAAAGCTAAAAACCCCACTATCATATATTATGTATATCATGAATCATGA
>CBVK0100099033.1:0-23030 GCA_900067695.1 Picea abies
TTCCGATCTCACTTCTTTGATCCTTTGTCTTATTGTTTTCATTTGATCTTCCATTTCTTGGATGGATTATTGTCCCACCATGACCCTATTCTCAAGCCAATGTCAACTCAAAGGCATCTGAAACAGTCTCCCCTAAAGAGACTCAAAAGGCACCATCTTAATGGTGCTTTGGTAACTGTTGTTATATGTGAATTCTACCAGTGGCAAGAAGTATTCCCAATGCCTCTATTGGTCCATCATGTACATGTGCAACCTGTCTTCCATGACTTGGCTTGTTCGTTCGTTCTGACCATTTGTCTCTGTGTGATACACAGTACTAAATTTAAGTTGGGTTCCCAAGGCCTCTTGGAAAATAGTCCAAAATCGTCTAGTAAAAACCGATCTTGGATCAGATATATTCCTCTTAGGAAAGCCATGTAGCCTCACAATCTCACTGATGAAAACTTTAGATATGTCAGGAGCATGATACATTGTACGTACATGAATAAAATGATCACTCTTCATCAGAGTGCCGACTACCACAAAAATCAAGTCATGTCTCCTTGCTGTCAATGTCAATTCAACAATGAAATCCATCGAAATAATCCCCCATTTCGATTCTAGAATAGCGTGTGGTTGCAGTAATCCTGTCAGATGTGTATGTTTAGCCTTCACCTACTAACATTCCATAAATTTGGCCATGTATTTCACTATGTCTGTCTTCATTACCTTCTAGAGGAATAAGGGTTTAAGGTCTACCCTCATCTTTGGGATCCTTGAGTGAGCCATGTACACTACTCTGTGAGCCTCGTTTAGTATCAAACTCCTCAACTCATCATTCAATGGTATGTAAATTTGATTGTTAAATATCAATAATCTTTCATTGTCCAACATAAATCATGCAAATCGTGGTACCATCATGGTGTTTTGTCCGATAAAATTCTTGACCTCTTTGTACTAGTCATCATCGCGCTGTAAAGTTAGAATGTTTTCACATATATTCATCTAAAGAGGCATCAACGAAAATATGCGCAGTCTCTGACTCAATGCATTGGCCACTCTGTTAATTGTTCCCTTTATGTAAGTAATCTCAAAATCATACTCGTTGAGAAATTATAACCAACGTCATTGTCGTGCACTCAGGTCGCTTTGCATAAAGATGTGTTGTAGTCCACAGTGGTCCATTTTTATTTCAAATTTTCATTCAATAAGGTAGTGTCTCCAAACTCTCAAGACATATACAATGGCTAACAACTCCAAATCGTGCATCACATAGTTCTCCTAATGCCTTCTCAACTTCCTCGAAATGTAAGCGATCACTTGACCATCTTGCATCAAGACTCAGCCTAAGCCTTCCTTGGATGCATCAGTGGATAACAAGAAGTCTGCATCCATGTCAAGGACCTTTAGTATCGGTGTTGTTGTCAATAGGTCTTTGAGACTCCGAAATGATTCTGCAGATTTCTCAGTCCAAACAAACTTCTTGTTCTACTTTTGCAATTGTGTAATCGGATTTGTTATCTTCGAAAATCCCTCGACGAACCGTCGATCGTATCCTGCTAAAACCATGAAGCTATGCAATTATGGAACATTCGTCGGTGTAGGCCATTCAATAATAGCCTCGACCTTGGAGGGAGCCATGACGATACCTTCACCAGACATGACATGCCCTAAGTAGTGAATCTCCGATTGAAAAAAATAAGCATTTAGACAATTTCCAAAAAAAATTGTTCTCTCGCAGAAACTGTAGTACCAAGCGCAAGTGCTCGTCAT
Organism: Picea abies; assembly: GCA_900067695.1. NCBI lineage: Eukaryota > Viridiplantae > Streptophyta > Pinopsida > Pinales > Pinaceae > Picea > Picea abies. Next base: position 1,753 of record CBVK0100099033.1, read on the forward strand.
GCTCCTCCATCGTCCGAGAGTAAATAAAAATAACGTCAATGAATACTTGGAAGAACTAGTTGTCCAGTTATTCATGGAACACCATGTTCATCAAACTCATAAATACCCTCGAGGCCTTTGTTAGTACAAAAGGTAAAACAATAAACTCGTAATGTTCAAAAATAGTCTTAAAGGCAGTCTTAGGGAAGTCATCCTCCTTGATCAGCAACTGGTGATACCCTGATCTCAAGTTGATCTTTGAAAACATTATCACACCCTTCACCTGATCAACAAATCATCAATCATTGGCAACAAATATTGATTCTTGATCGTTTACTTGTTCAATTGATAGTAGTCAATGGAGAGTCTCTGCAACGCATCCTTCTTTTGCATGAAAATAATAGGCGCACCCCATGGTGAAACAGTGGGATGTATAAGTCCCAGGTCCAACAACTCGTTTAGTTGGATTTTCAACTCTTGTAGCTCTAGATTCGACATCTGATAAGGCGTTATGGCTATCGAGTCAATCCTTAGTTTTAGGTCTATGGTAAATTCCAATGCCCTCTCCAGCAACATCCCAGGTGACTCCTCAGGGAAGACGTCCACAAACTCTCTCACCCCTCGAAGGTGTTCTAGATCTTCCACTACTCCCTTTAAGTTTAACACAAGGATCACATAAGGCTTACATTCCTTGCAAAAGATCTTCTGTAGTTGTAAGGAAGAGATGAACCTCAGGGAAACTCCCTCATTCCGACCTATGATCACACGTATATGTTCCTCAATCGACCAAGATCAACCACTTTCTATTATAGTTGAGTATTGCCTCATGTGATTCCAACCCATCCCTATCGATCATGACATCATAAGATCCTAAGATCGTGACGTACATGTTGGCCCTAGTGACAAATTCTCCCAGGTTAAGGCTACAGTTCGTAACTTTCCCTCTAACCTTTTGATTGGCTCCTAAAGCCATTTCTACAAAGCTAAACTCACCCTATTTGAGTGCCTTTACCTTAATCATTTTTAACACTATCCCAGAAATGAAACTCTCAGTAGCAATAGGACCTTTCAAGTACTAAGGGTCTGGTCAGCGACGATACTTAACGTCTTGAGCACAGTTGACTGGTGCTCTTCCTGGAGGTTATAGACCGTTGCATGAATATAACGGGGCTTTCCCCAAATATCCCATGGTAGTGAGTCTGACTAATCCAGATGCTCTAGTCATCTCCACTCAACAGTCGTGCTAGAAATGTGGCTCCCCACATTCCAACACACTTTCTTCAATCTAGTACTTCGGGTACCCAAAGTAGAAGCCGAATCCTAACATTAATTTTATCTGTAATTTGGTACAGAGCATATCAAAGCAGCTCCTAAAAACAAGCCTCATACTTGGGCACCATACGACTTCCCTGTCAAAAGGCATTGAACTTGTTGAGCTGACACTCAATGAACTCCTTTGATAGATACCTCTCTCAGAACCATTCCTCAAATAGTTCCAATGACACATCATTGAAGGCCATGTTTAGAAGTGGCAAGAGCTTCTTCCACCATAGAAGAGTGCTCCCCCTTCAGTTGAAAAACCACCAGGCATACCTTCATGATGGAGGTCGTAATCACGAAGTGTGAAGCACATCGCCTTGATCTAAAGTCATGCCTCGATGGCACGATTGTCCGCTACACTTGTGGACTCAAGAACTCATCTCTCTCAAATTCTCGGTGGATGCTAATGGTACTGGCTGGGGCAAGTTGTGGACCCTTAAGGGCATAGGTGCACTAGCCTCATCTCAATATAGATGGTGAATCAAGGCCTTTTGACTTTTCCTAGAAGGTCTTGGTCAGACCATCATCATCCCTTACAACAATCGGATCCATCCCAAGGACTTGTTTCTCCCCTTGGGGGTTAGACTCCAAGGGTACGGGCACTTCAGGAGGTGTCGCACCTCCTTCCACAACTCCATGCTACGAACTTCTGTGGTGTCCTCTAATCAAGATCACCACATGGACATGTTAAAGTTTTTAATTAGCGCTATGTTAAAAATCAAGGGTTTACTGCAGTGGAAAGCATGGTGATCCACAATCATAGGGTTGAGCTCTCTTTGATACCATATGTAATGACCCCAAATTTAGGACTACAAGTGATGCAAGAAAGTGTAAATTTTTCTTTGTTTTTAAGCAGGATGCCAACGACAACCACAGTTAAACAACGCAACTTGAGGACGAATACAACACACGTAAATCATGCAACAACAAACAATGACTCAGTATACAAGAAAATCAAGTAACTCAATGAAACATGCAATAATCAAAGGATAGATACAAATGACTACTCGCCCAACACAACCAAGATGACTAGTAACTAGATACCTCTATGACACGCACAACCAAATGTAATGAGGTGTTACAAAACCAAATACCAACAACCATTACCATGAATAATGCCCACATCGGGAAGCACAAACTCAGGCTAGGTTATCATTTGCCTCTATTCATCGGAGCGTGCAATGATCCCCTCAACAGGAATCATGTCATCACAAGGCAGTAGGTGTGATGGTAACCCTAGCGCAACATACAACATTGCTTTACCCATCTCTCGAAAATTATAATTTTCCATATTCACTCTTGGATACAAACGCAAAAACAACCATACATTTTGTTTTTTCATGCCACATTCAATACGTATGTAACAATATATATCTCTATGCATTCCTACATGCACAATACCGCACATTTATTCATGAGTATCTTAACAAGTTCATATACATTTCAACAATTCTTTTCCATTGCATTTATGAACATTAATAAGTGTTATTTGTTTTCAAATTATCTCATCACTCATACTTGAGAAATCAAAACACATGGAAATAAATGATATCATAGAAACTCCCTTCCAATTCCTACATTTGGCAATGGTTTCTATGATTTAGATTTGATCCAATTCTTGGACATAATACAATTCAAACACACCAAAAACATCAATTTAATTTTCTCATCTATGTAGCATTCATCATTTTTACATGCATATAAATATTCTACTTCACATAGAAAATATCCTTTCTGAACTAATAGTAAATGGTTAAGGTAAGAAACTCCCTTTATGGTAATAATTATAGTGATAATTATACTATTGGCTAGGTCTATCTCTTGGTCTTGCTCAATTCCCTGGAGTAGATATATTTTACGTTAATTTGATATTCCATCGAATTCCATTGAATTCTTAATAACTTATTAGCATTTTCATTGGGAATCCCTACCCTAAGAATGACCTTATCTTTCATCATTAATTTCATCCTAGTTCATGTGAAAATTTTCATTCCTTCACATTCTTTACACAAAGGTTGTTGGTTCATATCCTAACCATCATGATTACCACTACATGTATTACACCGTCACCCAAACATAATCATTGTCTTTTAAATTCCAATTCACAGTCACCAATTACACAATCAAAAATTACACAATCATTTTTTAAATTTGTTGTCTCTATAAAAAGAAATCGTTGTGTAGTAAATGCATTTCTGTGGCTATTCTATGTTTCAATTCGTTGTCTGTTAGATAGTTAAATTCATTGTCTTAAATAAATGCATAAACACTATTCAATGCAGAGAAATATGCTATCAAAATGAATCCATTAAATCTCTATGCCATACGTATCCATTAAATACCTATAAATTCGCTACCATTACCCAATCGCTACCCATTATCATTAAAATTTTCATTGTCATACCCATTTATTAAATTGCTAGTAAAAATTCATGATTGAGTGAAACACAGGTGGAGTAGTCAATGAAAGGCGCTTGGTAAGAATTTTTTATTGATTAATATGCATGTGGGACAGTCAATAAAAACATAGAAGTAAATAGATCGTCATCTGAGTAAAGGAGTTGGTCATGTATGTCGCTGACATAGAGAATTATAATTAATTTACAGTCTAAAAATAATTAGTTTCATACAACCATTAAAATCAATTGTACATAGTCTCTCCCATTCAAATACAATTTTTTTGTTTATAGAATGCTTATTGTATTAATCGCTGAGATTAAAAACATGATATTTGCAGAGTGAAAAACTAGGCGAAATTTGTTGTGTAGAAGGATGAAAATGTTGTGTAAATAAAGAAGTAAATTGGTAGAGATCAAGAACATCAATTTGCTGGGAGAACATTCATAACGCAGGTCACCCTTGTCTCAAGGAAAATGTAGAGAACCAATAGAAATTAAATGGTGAAGGTTCCATGCAGAGGCAAGGAATTTTGTTGGTTTTGAAATCCAAAGTTTTTTCTGAGTAACCAAACGTAGAGAGAAGGGAAATAAATGCAGTCAATATGTGCTGGAAATGTATTCTAATAAATTATTGTTCTTTACATATATGATAATGTTGTCTTTACACATAATATTTTGTTGTCAATTAAAGGCAAAAAAAAACACAAAAACACATTCCATATAAAGTGCAGTCCTTAATATATATTCAATTCACATTCGACAAGCTTAAAATGCAATCCTAAATAAACATTCAATTCGTTGTCAACAACTATTGAATCATAGAAACAATAAATTCACAGACACAACATAAATAAGAGAATATATTAGCATAATAAAACATTGAGATTTACTGATCAAGTTGTTGGCATTCATCAATCAAAACGTAGAGTTTTACCATCCAAAACGCAGAAGAAATCAATCAAAATAAAGTGCAAGACCAATCGTTCAGCCAAAAATCAATGAACGCAGAGAGAAGTAAGGTATATGGCTGGGAAAAAATTATCCTTCGCTCATCATTCTAGACATAGAAAAACAAAGCATTAGAATCTATAGGTATTTAAACACCGAAGTGATGACCATTGATTCGGCTCTTGGCCGACTGCTCAGGCATGGAGTGATGACCTATGGATAAGGGAAAAATATACAACACAAAATCTTCATAATAATCGTTAAAAACCACATAGATAAGCCAAAGAAATCATAAGTTGGGTTTGCCAAAGGAAATCCATAAGAAAACATCAAGCAAGGGAATTACAACACTGAAGGAAGGTAAGAGCAAGACAACACATGGAAATGAAATTTTAAATGAGCACAGAGAAATAACATGAATAAATTTAAATTCATTACAAGTAACAATTAGACTGGCGTACCTTAGCCAAACGCGATTTGCTCTGTAGTTTCTTTCCCATGCGCTTCATCCAACTTCTTCTTGCCAAACGATGTGACCTCACTGGTACCTCCTAGCCAACAATAGGGGTACTCCTCTTCCACTTGAGCCCCCCGAGCCGCAAAGGGGCCACAGACACTTTACCAAAGAATAACTAGCACCCAACTTGCCTCGCAAGGTCGAACTACCACTAGTTACCCAAGCTGGGTATCCCACCTCTCACAAGATAAGTCATTCAAGACAAAAATTTAGCAGCGTAATGTTACAAATAAAAGATGAGAACCGTACTCCTCCTTCATCCTTTTTATAGATTTTTTAAGTGATTTATTTCCCAAATTCTCATTTAATTTCTTTTTCAGTATTTTAATTAGAAAAAAACATCCCCCGTACAAATGTCACCCATCCCCCTAGTTGCACCAAGGATTAATTTCATTAATTATTTAATTATTCCTATTTCCCTCACCCACCTAAAAACATTCCTAAAAATGTTGCTTGGTGTCCCAATATTCCCTTGCAGGTCTTAAATGACTTATGTGTTTACTAAATTCCTAGTTGAGTTCATAATTAGAAAGTTCTTAAAGGAAAGATTCATTACTAAGTTAGACATTCATCGTTTTCCTTATGTTTCCCCTTTTTCCTTTAGTTTCCTATTACTTTTAAGTTTCCATATTTTCCCTTTTTAACTAAAACTCAAATTAGCAAGTGTAGAAAAACAACAATTTACCCCATTTCTTTTCTTTATTTAAAAATTAAATTATCATATGTACATAAAACAACCATTTCCCTTGCGCAACGTGCCCTTCAGGGCACACAACATTCTCCAAGGGTGCCACTCGCCTATTTTCATTTTCCTTATGCGAAATTCCCTTCAGGATCCACTACATGCTCCAAGGGTTCCACTTGCCTCCTGACTGACTTGGTAGACATCAAAAACCCTTGGAGTCAATGCTCCGCTAGGTGATCTTTTGGGAGACTAAGGGCCTCTAAGGAATAAGGCCCATTTCTTATTGTGCACCCCTTAAATTCATCGTGAGTGACTATCGTATTCTTCCCTCATGACATCGTGGGTCCTCTTGAACTAGGTAATTGTTAACCTACAATTCAAACAAGGACGAGAGTGCTAGTAGGATGCAATAGGGTAGTTTTCCACACCTCTCCCTAAAATTTGTTGGTTTTCATGTGTGACCCTTCTACTCCACATGTGAGCTAGTCGACAAGCTATCATCAGGCTACATCATCAACAAATCATGTTAGCAATAAAAATAAATCATCATAACATCTAACCAGATATACATATGCCATATCAACAACAATCGAACCCCAATAGTCCACTCCCTGACTCAATCCAGAGTCCAAGGGGTTTAATTGATTCCTCTACATCCTCAAGGTCCAAAGTCTTGCTGTGACATCCTCCAAAAAAAAAAATATTTTTATTTCTGAATTAGGCTGGAAATTTATTTCCATTTTTGGCAAATTCGAATTTGGAAATTTTTTTCCATTTATGGAAATTACGAATTTCGAAATTAATAATTGTAATTAATTATTGTGACTGTTGGGAAAAGATTTGATCTGACTCAACTAACTAGTTGGCTATGACACTTGTATAAAAACAAAATATTTATATTAACTGCAGGAGGACAAATGGAACAACCATGTTAAAAATTAGCTGACCATGACTCCATGAGTGGGGAACAAGTTGAAACTGATTCTAGGTTGATTATTACAAGTGGAAAATCAGATATTGGGCCACTGGAAGCCCCTAAAAATCAGGGATTAAGAAAGCTGCAAAAATCCAAAAAGACCTGGGCAAAATTGATAAATAGCATATGTGAGGAGGCAGGACGCTGCCAAGTATGTCAGGAAAATATTTTTGAGCTCTCTTGCTGCTATGAACACTGTGGATTGAGTGTGAGGAAAGAGGATCCTAATGAAACAAAATTGCCTTGTTGTTAGGAGCATTGTTGAGTAAGTGTGGGGCAAGAGGATAACTGTTGGAATTGAAGGACATTGCTGAGGAGGAGTTTGCAAGTTCTCCCTCATGGATTCATGGTCAGGCTAGGGGGTGAATTGGGAAAGTGACTTTAGCTTCCATGTTCTACGGTTGGGAGGAACATGGTTGTTCCCTTTGTCTTCCCGCAGAATTGGATTAATATATGTTGATCTACTCCTCTCTATTTTTGAATGACTATGTTTGATTGATGTCACATATCTGTTGAGTGATTATATCTAATTTGCAGTAATGTAAACTATTTGAATGATCATATCTATTAGCTGTGAGGAATATATGTGAATGAAATCTATATTTATATATATATTCGTAATACGTCTGCTGGAATGTTCACAATCCGACTGTTGATATATATATATTTGTTGCAGAAGATAACATATTTTCATGGATATAATCCATATGTTGTCACGAAGTTCGAAATTAGACATCCCAACCATGGAATTGTCCCTCCTGTAAGTAAAACTCTAGGTAGAAGCACCTATAATTTTGTTATATACGTAAATAGGCAAAGGGGGAGATTAACGTCAGTGGGGCAAATCATTTCTATAGTCAAAGACCCAGAAAGCCAAATATAGATCCCACGGAACACCTATATTTAAAAACCAAACTTTTATGGAAGTGAAATTTGATTTATGATGCACAGATCTAGTACTGTTGGTGTCTAATACACTGATTAAAGGACACTCTAAGTGATTATAATAGAAAATACTTTTTACATAAAAATTGTTGTCCTATTGTACTCTTTTGTAGATTATATGCATATAAACTTATAAGTTTAGATTTTCAAAATTCTGCTAGGTAAGCGTATATTGAATCCTTCTACACCTACTATTTCACAGAATGAAAGTAAGAATACTAGTACAAGGAAAAATCTTAGAATTATGAAAATAATGTGAATTTCAGCATTCAGGACTTGCTGGCTACATTTATGCGAAGTTCCCTTGCTTTTCAAAACACTGAAACCCCAAATAAAAAAATCTCGATGTGTTGGTCCCACATCCTTCCACTTTTCGCATTTTCAGAAGTTATTGTGTGGTGTTGTTTGGTATTTGAAACCCTGAACCCTAAAATTCCGAAATGTTAGCTCCACGTTCATTTTTGCAATTTCAGGAATTGTTTGTGTTTGATGTTTTGGATTTTGAAGTCGTCGGATTCCGAACCCTGAAATCCTTAAGTTTTGAGCATTTTTTTTCACATTTTGGAAGTTTGTTTACGTTGATGTTTGGGCACTGGAACTCATGAAGTCCCGAACCCTGAAACCCTAAAATGCGGGTCTCAGCTTTCCTTTCTCGCATTTTGGAAGTTTGCATATGGGATTGTTTGGGTACTTGAACTCATAAAGTCCTGAACCCCGAAACCCTGAAATGCGGGCCCCACCTTTCCTTTTCGCATTTTGAAAGTTTGTGTATGTTGATGTTGGGAACTGGAACTCGCGAAGTTACGAAACCCAAAATCCCAAAATGTAGGTCTCCGCTTTCCTTTTTCGCATTTTCGAAAGTTTGTTTATGTTGATGTTGGACACTGGAACTCACAAAGTTCTGAACCCTGAAATCCCGAAATGCGGGTCTCACCTTTCTTTTTTTACATTTTGAAATTTCATATATGTTGAAGTTTGGGGCACTTGAACTCACGAAGTTTCGAGCCTCGAAACACCGAAGCACTAGTCCAACCTTCCCTTTGTTTTGCATTTCAGAGGTTTGTGTCTGTTGATGTTTGGCTTTTGTACTCGCGAAATCCAGAACTCCGAAATCTCGAAATGCTAGTCACTTTTCGTGATTTCGGGAGTTGTGTGTTGATGTAGTTGTTGTATTTGTGAAATCCTAAACTTTGAAATACTGAAATACTGGTCACTTTTTGCGATTTCAGGAATTTTTGTGCGTTGATGTTGGTTGTTGTACTCACAAAATCCTGAACTCCGAAATCCCGACATGTTGGTCACTTTTCATGATTTTGGGAGTTGTTGTGTGTTGATCGGAGAATCTTCCTGCCGATTATAGGTATGGAAGTAACATACCTGTTTACAAGTTGCTCATATAGTTAAATCGGTGTTGGTGTTATAGACATCATCAAATAAGAAAATATTACTAATTTTTACAAGACTTTAAATAACATTGAATGGAGGAGTATACACTTATTGTATCATCGAGTAGGAAGTTTTAAGTTGCATACTAAATAAAATCAACGACAGTAAGGTCTCTAACAAACTTTCAGACTCAAGCTTTATAATAGAAGACTTAATTTCTTGAATCTCGAAACTATGCAAGGATAATTGTACAAACTATTTTTTTTTTGTGATAGTTTTTAGGGTACATCACATATGGTATCAGAGAAAAAGTTACAACACTGGGCCTAAACAAGGCCACATTAATTGCTTAGTATATATTTTGATTTATGAAAAAAATAATAAATCTTGTGGATTACAAACAGGAAGCTTTTTTGTTTTGTGTTGAATAATGGCAGCTCAAAAAGGTGCAGAAATCAGGATGGAAGGGAATCTGCAACAAGGGCCTCCTGGAGATCCGAGACAGAACAGTGATAGAAGTTCACCCATAGAGGTGTTGGAAACAATGAGGAACCTTCTTGTTGAACTACAGGTTTTCAAGGCCGACAATGAAAAATTGAAGAAGGCACAGCAGGAACAACAAGAGATAAATGAAGTCCTGCTGCGTAGTATAGTAACCAAGAAAATCCCAAAAGATGTTAATCATGAGGAGGAGGTCAGCAAAAGGGCCTCCAAGAATTCTGGTTCAAAAACAGAAAAAGGAGACAGTTTGTCTGAAGGGACATCTTCAACTAAAGACAAAACCATACCAGATAGAAAAAGAAAACAAACAGACCACCTTGAAGGAGAATTTAAAAATATTAAACCAGCTACTTTTGATGGAGAATCTAGGACAGGAGAAGAAGCCAAGGCATGGTTGTTGGAGATCAAAAAATATTTCCAAATCTACAACTATTCAAGCAACATGAAGGTCGCAATGGCCATCTACAATATGAAGGGGAAGGCGAGCATTTGGTGGCAGGACCTGAAATTGGCCAAGGGCCTAAAAGAGAAATAGTTGGAATGGTTTGACTTCAATAAGTATTTCAAGAAATAATACCTTTCTGAAAGCTATTATGAAAGGAAGATGAAAGAATTTTATGAATTACGACTCAAACAAATGACAATGGAGGAACTTATAAATAAGTTTCTGGAACTATTAATGTTTGTAACATACATTCAGGAGGACAAGGTAAAAATCCAACAATTCTTAAGCTATTTACCAGAGACTTACCAGGATAGAATTGAGTTTGACAGCCCCAAATCCTTGAGTGAGGCATTCAGGAAGGCACGCATGTTCTATGACTAGTATAAACAACGGGTAGAGTTTCCCAAGATCTGGAAGGATAAGAAGAAAGATGGAATGCACCAGTGGAAGAAGGGATACTAGCCATCTCCGTATCGAAATGCAGCAAAAAGTTTCCTAAGGAAGGATTTTCACTCCAATCATCCGAACATGCAAGGTAGCGGTAAACTAGTAAACCTGGGAATGAAGATGTTTGGGTACATCTCCCACGAGCCATTAAAGTGTTGGGAGTGTGGAGAACCTAATCTAAGGAGGAACTGTCCATGTTTAATTGCAGCAAACAACATTGCTGTCCACAATTTGCAGGAAGCCTCAACAGTGGGTGACATGGGCAAAAGTCTTTATCAGATAAATGCAGCCATAGATGGTTGACAAGCTGAACACTAGTCCTCGGTGGTATAAATCGAAGGTAAAACCCATGACAATCAAATTTTTGTTTTAATTGACCTTAGAGCTACATTAAGTTATATTACTCATGATGTAGTAGAGTCGAATAAACTTAAGAAACAAAAGCATGAAAAATCTTGGCTTGTCCAACTAGCAACGGGTGCTAAAAGAAAGGTAGTTAACTTTATTTCTGACCTTGAGTTCATCTTAGATGGTCAAAAGATACGGACCAATCTGAACATCCTACCACTAGGGTCTTATGATATGATTATTGGGATGGATTGGTTGGAACAACACAAAGCAATACTAGATTGTTATACAAAGATACTTAGCTATAAAGATAATTTTGGCACTGTTAGAATAAGCCAAGGCATACCAAAACTTGTATCAGTCAGACAAGTTTGAGCGATGAAACTCAAGATATGTATTAGAAAGGGATCTCAAGTTTACGCCATCCAAGTGATGAATCTATTAGAAAAAGAAGATAAGCCCAAGTTAGAAGACTTTGTTGTCCTACGTGAATTCAGAGACATGTTTGTTGATGAGATACCAGAATTACCTCCTAGGAGAGAGATAGATTTCTCCATAAACTTACTACCTCGATCAGCCCCTATCTCAAAATAACCCTACCGAATGAGTCTACGAGAACCGACATAATTAAGAATACAATTACAGGAATTGTTGGACAAAGAGTATATCAGACCAAGTGTCTCGCCATGGGGAGCACCAGTCCTCTTTGTGAAAAAGAAATACAGTACTCTAAGACTATGTAATGATTATAGACAACTGAACAAAGTAACCATTAAGAACAAATACCCCTTACCTAGGATAAATGATCTATTCGATCAAGTTGGGGGGGGCAAGATATTCTCAAAATTGGATTTACGATCCGGTTATCATCAAGTTAGGATAAAGGACGAGGACATAAACAAAACAACTTTTTGAACAAGATATAGACACTACGAGTTTATAGTCATACCTTTCGGACTCATGAATGCACCAGCCACATTTATGTGCTTGATGAACAACATTTTCAGTCAGTACTTAGACAAGTTTGTAGTAGTATTTATCAACGATATTCTAGTCTATTCTAAAATTGAGGAGGAACATGATGAACACTTAAGAATAGTTTTGCAAACACTAAGGAAACAAAAACTATATGAAAAATTTGACAAATGTGAGTTTTATCAAAAGGAAATACAATATTTAGGACATGTCATTTCCTCAAAAGGTATTGCCGTAGACCCGGAAAAGATAAAATCCATTATGGAATGTCTAGTACCTAAGGATGTGCTAGGTATCCGGACATTCATGGGAATCACCGGATATTATCACAGATTTATAGAAGGGTTCTCCAAGATAGCCTACCCTATCACGTCATTACAAAAGAAAGGGACCAAGTTTAACTGGTCGCAAAAGTGTCAGGAAAGTTTTAACAAGTTAAAAGAATTATTGACATCAACACCCATTTTGAAGGTAGCAGACCCAGATAAAGACTTCACAGTAGTGTTGATGGAAGTAAAGAGGGACTAGGTGGTGTTATAACTCAGGAAGGGCACATGATTTTCTACCAGTCTTGGAAATTAAAATAAAATGAGTGAAATTATGTTACTCATGACTCAGAATTGGCAGCAGTAATACATGCCTTAAAAATTTGGTGACACTATATAATGGGTAGAAAATTCTTACCATTGATGGATAATAATGGGGTGAAATATCTGTTTAACCAACCAGACCTTAATACAAGACAAGAAAGGTGGCTATCGTTCTTGAGAGAATTTGACTTCGAGGTCAGACATATCAAGGGTAAGGAAAATAAAGTAGCAGATGCTTTAAGCTGCAATGTCCATGGGTTATTTGAGATAAATATCAGCAGGGTAGAAAGTGATCTGGAACAAAGAATAAGAACGACAGGTGTTAACGACGAAAATTACACTAAGATGATGGCAGAATCTCAAAATAGTATCACAAACTTAGATAAACTAGATATAAGTATCGACAAGAAGGAACTATTAAGATTTAAAAATAGACTGTACATACCGGATTTAGCAGAGTTAAAATTAACTATTTTAGATGAAGTGCATAAGAAACCGTATTCTGGCCATCGAGGCTACCAGAAAACAATAACAACACTCAGAAAAAATATTTTACTGGCCTAACATGAAGGGAGAAACAACAAAGTACTTGGCTAGGTGCCAAGATTGTCAGCAGGTTAAGGCCAAACACCAACATTCAGTCAGTCTATTACAACCATTATCAGTACCGGAATGGAAATGGGAGACCATATCACTGGACTTTATAAGAGTTTTTCCTAAAACTTAGAAACATAATGATTCAATCATGGTTGTAATCGATAAAATCAGTAAGTCTGCACACTTCATTCCTGTAAAGTCTACTTTTAAAGCTATTAATATTGCTGAAATATTCATGAAAGAAATTTTTAGATTGCATGGTATTCCTAAATTGGTGATTTCAGATAGAGACGTAAAATTCACATCCTCTTTTTGGAAGGAATTGTTTGCAGGGATAAATACTAATTTGAATTTCAGTACGAGTTATCATTCACAAACGGATGGACAGACCGAAACGACAAACCAAATCATAGAGGATATGCTCTTCATGTATATAAGAACAAAACTGAACAAGTGGGAAGACTACCTACACTTGGTAAAATTTGCATATAACAATGGGTACCAAACTTCAGCTAAGTTGAGCCCCTTCGAAATACTGTACCACAGAAAGTGTACAAATCCAATTAGTTGGGATAACCTGACTGACAGACTCATGGTTGGACCAGAGATGCTCCAAGAAATGGAGAACATGGTAAGGAAGGTACAACATAACCTGAAAGAGGCATAGTACAGACAAAAGAGTTATGCAAATCGGAAAAGAAGAAAATTGGAATTTCAAGTGGGAGACCATGTTTATTTGAAGGCCAAAGCCTAAAAAATATCCTTGAAGTTGGGGAATTGTGCCAAGTTGGCACCCATGTTTTGTGGGCCCTTCTAGATACTAGCTTGAATTGGACCCATAGCATATAAACTTGCATTCCCAGCTAATCTAATAATTCATAATGTATTTCATGTTCCTTTGTTGAAAAAGTATATTCATGACCCTACTCATATGACTGATTGGAACTTGGTGCAGATGGAACCCGAAGGCGAGTTCCAGGTGGAAACCCTGCGCATTCTGGACCGGAGAGAAATATCACTTCGAGGCAGGACGCTGCCAAGTATGCTGGGAAAATATTTTTGAGCTCTCTTGCTGCTATGAACACTGTGGATTGAGTGTGAGGCAAGAGGAGCCTTCTGAAGAAGAATTTCCTTGCTATTATGAGCATTGTTGAGTAAGTGTGAGGCAAGAGGATAACTATTGGAACTGAAGGACATTGCTGAGGAGGAGTTTGCAAGTTTTCCCTCATGGATTCATGGTCAGGCTAGGGGGTGAATCGGGAAAGTGACTTTGGCTGCCCTGTTCTACGGTTGGGAGGAACGTGGTTGTTCCCTTTGTCTTCCCGCGAAATTGGATTAAGATATGTTGATCTACTCCTCTCTATTTTTGAATGGCTATGTTTGATTGATGTCATATATCTGTTGAGTGATTATATCTAATTTGCAGTAATGTAAATTATTTGAATGATCATATCTATTAGTTGTGAGGAATATATGTGAATGAAATCTGTATTTATATATATATTCGTAATACATCTGCTGGAATGTTCACAATCTGACTGTTGAAATATATATATATTTGTTGCGGAAGATAAAATATTTTCATGGATAAAATTCGTCTGTTGTCGCGAAGTTCGAAATTAGACATCCCAACTCTAGAATTGTCCCTCCTGTAAGTAAAATGCTAGGCAGAAGCAGCTATAATTTTTTTATATATGTAAATAGGAAAAGGGGGTGATTAACGTCACTGGGGAAAATCGTTTCTATAGTCAAAGACCCAGAAATCCAAATATAGATCCCACATAACACCGGTATTTAATCACCAAACTCTTATGGAAGTGAAATTTTATTTATGATGCACAGATATAGTACTCTTGATGTCTAATACACTGATTAAAGGAGACTCTAAGTGATTATAATAGAAATTACTTTTTACAGAAAAAGTTTTGTCCGATTGTACCCTTTTGTAGATTATATGCGTATAAACTCATAAGTTTAGATTTTCATAATTATGTTGGGTAAGTGGATATTGAATCCTTCTACACCTACTATTTCACAGAACGAAAGTAAGAATGCTAGTACAAGGAAAAATCTTAGAATTATGAAAATAATGTGAATTTTGTCATTCAGGACTTGCTGGTTACATTTATGTGAAGTTCCCTTGCTTTTCCAAACCCCGAATCTCGAAATTCCGGTGTGTTGGTCCCACATCCTTCCATTTTTTTCATTTTCGGAAGTTGTTTTCTGTCGTTGTTTGGTATTTGAAACACCTAAACCCCAAACCCCGAAATCCCGAAATGTTAGTTCCACATTCCTTTTCACAATTTCGGGAATTGTTTGTGTTTGATGTTTTGGCTTTTGAAGTCGTGGCATTTCGAACCCCGAAATCCCAAAGTGCTGGGAATTTTTTTTTGCATTTCAAAAGTTTGTTTATGTTGATGTTTGGGCACTGGAACTCATGAAGTCTAGAACCCCGAAACCCCGAAATGTGGTTCTCACCTTTCCTTTTTTGCATTTCAGAAGTTTGCATATATTGTTGTTTGGGTACTTGAACTCACGAAGTCCTGAACCTCGAAACCTCGAAATGTGAGCCCCACCTTTCCTTTTCGCATTTCGTAAGTTTGCATATGTTGTTGTTTTGGTACTTGAACTCACAAAGTCCCGAACCCCAAAACCCCGAAATGCAGGCCCCACCTTTCCTTTTCACATTTCGAAAGTTTGTGTATGTTGATGTTGGGCACTTGAACTCGCGAAGTTATGAACCCCGAAATCCAGAAATGCAGGTCTCACCTTTCCTTTTTCGCATTTTAGGAAGTTTGTTTATGTTGATGTTGGACACTGGAACTCGCGAAGTTCCGAACCCCAAAATCTTGAAATGCGGGTCTCACCTTTCTTTTTTCGCATTTCGGAAGTTCGTATATGTTAAATTTTGGGGCACTTGAACTCACAAAGTTCCAAAAATTGAAAACCTGAAGCGCTATTCCAACCTTCCCTTTGTTTCACATTTCAGAGGTTTGTATCTGTTGATGTTTGGCTTCTGTACTCACGAAATCCTGAACTGTGAAATCCCGAAGTGCTGGTGACTTTTTGTGATTTCGGGAGATGTTGTGTGTTGATGTTAGCTATTGTATTCACGAAATATCAAACTCTGAAATCTCGAAATGCTGGTGACTTTTCACGATTTCGAGAATTGTTGTGCGTTGATGTTGGTTGGTGTACTCGTGGAATCCCGAACTCCGAAATCCTGACATGCTAGTCACTTTTTGCGATTTTGGGAGTTGTTGTGTGTTGATTGGAGAATATTCCTCCCGATTAGAGGTATGGAAGCAACATACCTGTTTACAAGTCGCTCGTATAGTTAAATTGGTGTTGGTGTTATAGACATCATGAAATAAGAAAATATTGGTAATTTTTACAAGACTTTAAATAACATTGAAGGGAGGAGTATACACTTATTGTATTGTCGAGTAGGAAGTTTTAAGTTGCATAGTAAATACAATCAATGATAGTAAGGTCTCTAACAAACTTTCAGACTCAAGCTTTATAACAAAAGAATTAATTGCTTAATTCTCAAAACTATGCAAGGATAATTGTACAAACAATTTATTTTTTTTGTGACAGTTTTTGGGGTACATTACACCTGCACACTCATGAGAACCCAACCAATAGAACATGTCTATGTAAACACACAAAATAACATATCATCATATCCATAATGCCTCATAATCATAATCAAATGACCAATAGTATAATAATATGGATCACTTGCAAGCAAGTGTCCTCAAAGAATAAGTTCACTTAGTGTGCGCAAGAGTGGGATGTTACAACATTAATGAATCTTTTAAAAGAAAAAGAATTAACGGTAATCATTTGTTTTCACATATGAAAATCTAATAATAAATTACCATGGTTGAAGTACCTCGTAAATTAACATTGAGTGGACCACAGATGTATGCAAAGATAAACAATGAGAAACCACATGATAACTCTACAGGACTATTGGAAACCATGTATAGAATAAAGGAATAATTACAAAGTATCAAGGAAGATAATGAAATATTAGTCAAGTCTAGTAAAGAACAAGAATATTTAAATAAGATTCTTCTTAAAACTATGACTAATATGAAACAGTGGAGACAAATGGGACAAAATTCAGTAATCCTAAAAAATAACTGTCCAATGAAGAGTCACACAAACTACTATTTGGAAAAGATTACTAAAAATGAACTTTCCAATGAAGAGTAATGCTATATTAGTTGTGTGTCAATTAGATGGAAAAGATACTATTTGGTGGAAAGACACAAAAATAGTTAATAAGATCAAGGGTAGTGAGTTAAATTGGAAAATATTTAAGAAATATCTTAAGAAAAAATATTGAATGGAACGATACTGTGATGAAAATTCCAAGGAGTTCCAAGATCTAAAATTAGGACAGATGACTATTGAATACTTTGTCACTAAATTTTTGAATCCGATGAAATATGTACCTTATATTAGAGAGGAGAAGGATAAAGTTCAAAGGTGCATGAGTTTTTTCCTCAAGAATTCATGGATTAAAATGAATTTCTTAATCCCAAGAGAATGGATGAAGTGATAAGGAATGCCAAACTACGCTTTATGCAATTTAAACAAAAGTATGAAAATACAAAAACATGGCAAAACAAACACACGGACAAGTTTGATCCTAGGAAAAAGCAAGTTAAGAATCCTCGACAACCATAAGAAAGTGAACAAGTGAGGAGAAACATATTTATGGGAAAACAAAGTGTATCAACCCATAATAGAAGTAAACCTACAGACTTGGCAAATAATAAATCTAGAGAGACAATTATTCCCCCTCTTCCATGTTGGGGTTATAAAGAACCTCAATTTTACCAAGGATATCCTTTAAATAAAAATATAAATCAGGTAGTGCATAATATTTAGGAAGAAACAACAGTAAACAAAATTGCTAGAAGTCTTCACAAGATCAATGCTGGCGTGGAAAATTGATAGGCTAACCATCAATCTTTCATGGTGGAGATACATGGTATGATAAATTAGAAACATGCATATATATTAATATACCTTGGTAGAAGTTTAAGTTATATTTCACCTACAATACTAGAAACTCCTAAACTCGAAAACGTTAAACACAAGAAATATTGTTTAGCACAGTTAGCTACAGGAACAAAAAGAAAGGTTGTTGACTTGGTAAAAGACTATATGGTAAATATGGATAGAATGGAGAATAAAGTATATCTAAACATTTTACCATTAGTACTTTATGGTTTGGTCATAGACATGGATTGGTTGGAAAAACATTCATCTATTATAAATTGTTGTGAAAATACTTTTAATTGTTTATATGAGTCTCAAAAAAATAGAACAATAAAAGGATTACCACGAGTGTCAATAAGACAAATATTTGTCTCACAATTAAAAATAAATTAAATGAAAGGTTATGAGATTTATGTTGTGCATATATATGAAAATGTTGAGAAAATGAACAAGAGTTTGTTAACTAAATATCCAATACTTAGAATATTACATGACGTGTTTCCAGAAGAAATCCCAAGATTACGTTCTAGACCAGACATAAATTTCACAATAGACTTTGTACTCGGATCTGTATTGATGTCTAAGGCCCCTTATTGAATGAGTACTCTGGAACTAACTGAACAAGTGTGACTTTTTTGGGGAGCACCAATCTTGTTTGTTAAAAAAAAGATGGAACTTTCATATTATGCATTGATTACAGATAACTTAACAAGATGCCAATTAAAAAGAAATATCCTTTACCACGCATCAATGAATTTTTTGATGAAGTCGACGAAGATAATATTTTATCTAAGATAGATTTATGTTTAGGATACCATCAAGTTAGATTTAAATAGGAATATATTCATAAAACGTCTTTCTGAACTAGATATGGACACTATGAGTTTGTAAAGGTATATTTTGGTTTAACAAACAAACCTATTATATTTATGAATTTAATGAATAGTGTGTTGACAAAATATCTAGACAAGTTTGTAATCATGTTCATAGATGATATATTTATCTATTCAAAAACCAAATAAGAACATGAAGAACACTTGAGAATGGTTTTGCAAACACTTAGGGAGCATCAAATGTATGTAAAGTTCAATAAATTTGAGTTTTATCATAATAAAGTACATTATTTGGGACATGTAATTTCGAGTGAAGGGATATCAATCAATCCGAAAAGATTAAGGCCATCCTAGACTGGCCAGTGCCAAAGGATGTGTCATATGTCATATATTTCATGGGAATAAGAGCATATTACCGTAGGTTCATAGAATGATTTTCTAAACATGCCTATCCAATAAACTCTTTGAAAAATAAAAGAATCAAATTTAAATGGTCTGACAAGTATCAAAAGAGATTTTAAAATCGAAAAAAACTGTTAACAACAACACCTATCTTGAATATAGTAGACCCACATTAGGACTTTGTGATCTTTATCGATGCTTCATTAGAGGGATTAAGAGGAGTATTGTTAAAGGATGATCATTCAATTGCTTATGAATCACAAAAACTTAAACCTCATAAAAATAATTATGCAATGCATGACCTGAAATTAATCACTTTGTACATTCTTTAAAATTGTGCCAACACTACTTGTTGGGTAGAATATTTTTGTTGAAAATAGATAATATCATCCTTGAGTACTTTTTCGATCAACAAAACATGAATGAAACAAAAGAAATATGTTTATATTTCCTAAGTGGGTATGATTTTGAGAAAAAACATATTAAAGAGAAGGAAAACATGATAGCATATTCACTCACTAGGAAACTAAACACAAATTTCAGCAGCAACATACAAACTGATTTAAATAAATGAATTAAAACAACAATGGAAAATGAAGAAACTTATAGGAAATTACAACAAAAAATTTAGAATAATAAATTAATTGAGGAATAATCAAAAGCGAGTTGTAGTTAATATGGTTTAGTGCAGTATAACAATATAATTTATGTTCCAAACTACACAAATTTGAAGAATTTAATACTGGTTGAATTTCATAAGAAACATTATTTAGGTCACCGACGTTATCAAAAGACTATGAAAACCCCCAAAAATGAGTATTTTTGCATAGGAATGAAAATTGATGTGGTTGAATACCTTGCTAGGTTTATTGAGTGCCAACAAGTTAAAGTTGAGAACTGTCACCCAACTGGATTATTGCAGCCAATACCCATTCTTGAGTGGAAATGGGAAGTGATTAGCGTGAATTTTATTACAAGACTACCTAGAACTAAGAAACAAAATCACTCAATAATTCTAGTAATAGATAAACTCACTAAATATGCACACCTTATTCTAGTGAAATCAACTCACAAACCTATAAATATTGCAAATATTTTCATGAAGGAAATTTTTAGAATGCATGGTATACCCAAAACTATAATTTCAAATAGGGACACGAAATTCACTTTGAATTTATGGAAGGTCTTGTTCAGTGTTTTGGATACTTAGATAAATTTTAGCACCGCATATCATTCTCAAACTAATGGTTAGAATGAAAGGACTAACTAAATTGTAGAGGATATGTTGCAGATGTATCTGCTGGATTGCCCCACAAAGTTGGGAGAGTACCTTCATCTAGTTGAGTTTGAATATAATAATTTTGATGATACATCTCAAAATATGAGTCCCTTTGAGGTGTTGTATGGAAAAAAGTGTCTAACACCTATTAGTTTGGATATCCCACTTGACCACATTATTTCAGGTCAAGATATGCTAAAAGAAATCGAAACAATTGTTCAGAAATAAAAAAAAATTTCAAAAGTAGAAATGATAGAAAAAGAGTTTTGCAAACTTGAAAAGAACACATGTAGAATTGAATATAGGGTATCATGTTTATCTCAAAGTCAAACCCATAAAAATTTCAATAAAATTGGGAAATATTACCAAGTTGGCAACACATTATTATGGGCCATTTCAAGTTCTTTCCAGAGTGGGGTCATGATGCAAACCCCCTTCCTCAGCAGGGTTCTGCGACCTCCCGATCTCTATACCGTTCTCTTCCCTAAGCATAAATGGCCCTTCGGGATCCTGCTGGAACCCTTTGGATGAATCCAGAGGTCCCTTCATCCTCTGGTACAGGTCTTGAGAAAACCTATGTGCTTCTACTTTTCGTGTTTTGGGGCTTCCTAATTTCACGAGCCAAGACTCCACGTCTCCTGACTCCTAGTCCCTCGAACACCCGAACCCCGAAATGTCGAGATCTAC
>CBVK0100099034.1:0-14704 GCA_900067695.1 Picea abies
TCCAAAAGGAAAGGATTTATCACTTATTTCCTACACAGATGCATATTGGGTAGGTTGCATTGATTATCGACAAATCATTGGTGGAGAAACATTATACTTGGGTGAGTGTTTGGTATATTGGCTAAGAAAGAAACAATCCTCAGTATCATTATCTATAGCCGAAGCATAGTATATTGCAGCAACAACATGTTGCACATAGGTTCTATGGATGAAACAAACTATGATAGATATACAAGTTGAGTATGATGAGCCCATTCCAATCTCTTGTGATAATACAAGTGCCATCAGTATCTCAAAGAACCCGGTGATGCACTCCAAGACGAAGAAAATTCCAATCAAGTATCACATTATACTGGAATAGGCTACAGAGAAGAACATCAGAGTTGAATATGTGGGAACAAAAGAACAAGTGGCAAATATATTTACAAAATCACTTCCAAGAGAATCCTTTGAGTATCTTCGCTAGAGACTCAGAGTAATTTCTACTCCAAAATGAATCCTTTTGATTGCTTATATTATGTCTTAGATTTGTGCGAGGAAGCACCAAAAAGAGGACAATTCAGGTTGGGGGGGAAGTTTCAGGAAGATTTTAGTCAGGGGGAGCATCCCCAAGGAAAATTCAGTTAGGGGAACAGCCACAGACGAGAAATTTCCCTTTCCATTGATGGAAAAGGGGGAGATATTTATCATATGCAGGATAGAGAGCTAGATGCTTAGAGAGAGAGCATAGAGGCATGGTTCCAAGGGGAGCCATGGTCACAGGGGGGAGCATGAGCGATATGAATCTAATATTGCGTCAGAGTGTTTCCATCAATGCCAAAGGGGGATTTTTTTATTAATTAGGTTGGTTGTCATTGATGTCAACCCTTGAAGCAAGTCCGGTACAAAATTATGGTATCCCCAATAGTATGATTAAGGGACTTCATTTTTATTGATTTATAATGGTATGAAGTTTAATATATTTGTAGGTAAGACTATTCTATATGGATAGTACATGTCATTCCATTTCTGGTGATATGTGGAACGTCACATAACTCCTCACGGTTAGAGAGTTATGGCCTGGTGAAGTTGGAGAACCCTCATGAGTTATCTAGAAGCTCAAAGAAGTCAAATTAATTCTAGAAGGTCTTAGAAGAAGTTAACAAGTCAAGTGGGTGAAACTAGGAGTTAGGCATGGGTTAAGTTGTTGCAATAAGAAAATAATTAAAAATAATTTAGTTGCAACTAGAAGTGGACAAGTGGTTAGAAGAGGGTTAGCCCTAAAATAAGGAAAATGGGTTAAGTTGGTTAGAAGGTAACCCCTTGAGGAAGCCACATGGAAGTATAAATAAGAGAGAAAGGATCTCTCATTAGCACCTATTGAATATCATTGAATATCTATTTTTTGAAAGGTTATTTAGGCAGGTATTATTTATAGAGAAAAAGTGTGGCAGAAAAATCGTGGTAGAAAAAGTGTGGCAGAAAAATCGAGATAGGAAAAGTGCGAAAAAAAAAGTGCGGAAGGAAAATCGCAATAGGAAAAGTGCGGAAGGAAAAGTGCAGCATAAAAACCACAGCAGAAAAAGTGCATGTTGGTTTTTCTCTTCCTTTTCTACCATTTGATTTATTGACCCAAGGTTCATGTCTTTTGGATTCCCAACAAAAGCCTCTAAAAATATCGTCCCTCCTGGTAAACCAGAAGGAAACATAGCACATGGATGCGCTACGCAGTCTCACCCGAGATAGATTTAATGGGTGATTGTAAGACTCATGTGTTTACAGCCTAGGATTGAGCGTGAGATATGGGATCTATATCCTGGACCATATATTATAACTTGTGATTGCAACCTACTGTTATTCACGACTATGCAGTAACCTTCATAGCTTATTCCCTCAATATCGCAACATTTCAACAAGCAATGTAATAACTCATTCATTCATTAATCACAACACATAATTGTTGAAAAGATGATAAATATATGCATGCACTCATCACATTACACAGATGTTACCATGGTTCACCCCCTCCTAGTCTACATCTACAAGGATTTGGCTCTTGTCTCTTTTATTATGGTAGTTCTTCATATCCAGCGTTGTGCACTTACAATTATCCTCAAATGGGTAAGATCTATATGAGGCAAACTAGATCACACCAGGCTTCTCAACCTACAATCTAATCCTCAGATATTCCTTCTCTCCTCTCCTCTATCTCAAAAACTTACAAAATATTACATAAAAACATTACAATTCACATCCACTCGTACATATCTATGATGTAACAATAATCTGATCAATGCAAAAATCCAACCTATGATACCTACATCTCGGAACCCTCTATAATACCTTAGTATCGGTATTTATACATCTTTGGCTCTTCAGCCATTACAATACATTTCCAAAACCCTAACCCTACCGATGTTAGGTATTCCTCTCATGTGTGTGTGCTTCTCCTCCTTCCAGTTATCGCTCTCCTTGTGCACACTTTCTTTCATGCGCGTGTGTTGTGTTTCCTTCTAGTTGTTACTTCCATTTCTGCATGATTTATTTCCTCACGATCATCCTTCTTTCCACTTTGTCTTGCTACCAACAAGCCCCCAACACTGACATGTGGCTCGTCCCAAGCCACCTAATCCTTCTAATCTTTCTTGATCTCCTTGGTGATCATCTGGAACTTTTCCTTAAGCTCTATTGCTTGTGTCAGCACCTACGCGGTCTTCTCCTTGATTGTGTCCACTACCTGGACTGCCATTTCATTGTTGATCAATCCTACACATTCTTCTTGGGTCTGTGCTATCTATGTCTTAGCTTCCTCTGCCTGTTCCAATACTTCTACTGCCTTCTCTTGTAATGGCTTCATCTGAGCCTGATGCTCTTGTTTCTGCATTTGCTCAATGATGAGTTCTACTTGCAGCTTCTTCATCTCCTACATCCCTTTGACTCGTTATGGTATTGGTATGGTCTTATTATTCTTCTTGAGCTCTTAGATCGCTGCATTGATCATTTCCTCTTCCTTGTCCCACTGTTGGACCTGTGGATCCTCCTCCAACCTTTCCTTGTCCCACTGTTGGACCTGTGGATCCTCCTCCAACCTTGTCCAAAGCTGCGTTTCTTTATCGAACAAGTCAGCTGCTGTGATAACCTATTGTTCTATCTCTTGCAACTGCGTTGTTGCTTCTTACTTCCTTTGCTCCTTCACTTTTGGTGGAGTGGTTGGTATGAGATATTATCGGAGGTTCTCAATCTCCTGCATCCCTTTGACTCATTATGGTATTGGTATGGTCTTATGCTTGCTTCTTTTTGAGATCTTAGATCATTGCATTGATCGTTTCCTCTTCCTTGTCCCACTGTTGGAATTTTGGATCCTCCTCCAACCTTGTCCAAAGATGCGTTGCCGTTGGACCTGTGGATCCTCCTCCAACCTTGTCCAAAGATGCGTTGCTTTATCGAACAAGTCATCTGTTGTGCTAACCCGCTGCTCTATCTCCTACAGCTGCATTGTTGCTTCCTGCTTCCTTTGCTCCTTCACTGCTGGTGGAGTGGTTGGTATGAGTTGTTCTCGGAGGTTCTTGATCTCCTTCTGGTAAGGAACAATTGCCTGCGCAATATGATCAATCTTTTCTGCTATTGTGATTTCTTCACTCTGCGCGGCCTGTGGAATCTTCTCATAAGTTCCTACCACTTTTTCCTCCAATCTGTTTCAGCACTTCCTTTCCTCCTCTGTCTCAAATTTTGCCTTCTCGTAGCCTATTTTCAATTTGTCTTGTGCCTTTGTCGCCTGATTTAATTCGGTTAAGTCTCTGCGTGCACGAGACTGTACCTCGTGGTTGATGCTCACCTGCAACCTGTGTAATTCCCCTAATGGTATCCTTATCAACACAAGTTGGATTTGGCTTAAGTCTTTCAAGGGTGTCTGCCCCACACGCTCTTCCGATCTCACATTTTCAATTTGTCTTGTGCCTTTGTCGCCTGATTTAATTCGGTTAAGTCTCTGCGTGCACGAGACTGTACCTCGTGGTTGATGCTCACCTGCAACCTGTGTAATTCCCCTAATGGTATCCTTATCAACACAAGTTGGATTTGGCTTAAGTCTTTCAAGGGTGTCTGCCCCACAATTTTGTCCATGCACAACATGTTGGGGTTGATATGGAATGTTATGTGTGGCTGGAATATCCCTTTGTCTGACTGTCGATATTCCTCTTGCATTATTCCTTTTGTCTACGATGCGGATGGATCTATGCCCTTGTTGCTTCTTGTTATCTGTACTTCCCCGAATTTCTTTAGGAACTGCCCCCATTCTACCAGCTCTTTTTGTCATTTGTCCCTGTGGTGTGCTACATGGTCGAAGTCCTCATCTAGACAATCCTGGACCATTCTGGAAATCATTTCCCCATCGTCCTCCGTAATCATATATTCTAGTGATGCTTGTTGTGCCTTTGACTTCTTGCGCATGCCTCCTGCCTATGTGGCTGGTCTCTTATTTCCCCCTGGTTCCTGTGTGTTGGGATTTGAGGTAGTCTCCTACGCTCCCTCAGCCTATTTTTGTTGTTCCCTGGTCGGATGTGTATTCTCCTTCTTCCCCTTCTGAGTCCTTGTCTTATTTGGCCCTTCGTCTATCTGTTTTGGCTTGCCTTGGCTCATTCTTGGTCTCTTGGGAACTTGGACTTCCGGAGGCTGCATTGCTCCCTGCTCTGCCTCTTCCTCTATTGTTCCTTTCAACACTTCCTGAGTAATGGCCGATATCCTCGATTCGTCGGGCCATTCGTTGATGACCATGTCGATATCACTCTCTATGATGCAGTAGCACATCTGTAGCCACTGTTTATTGGGATCTTTCCTTGCCTGTATCCACGTTGTTTGTTGTGTGGCCTGGAAATTGGTGATGTCCGCATATCACGCGATAGCCTCTGGTGTTATTCTCCACATTCGACTGATGGCTTCCTGCATGTCACACATGTATTCTTCAAATATGATCCCTGCCTGGCATTCGGCCCTTCTTTCATTAATAGATACCTTGCTCCCTCAAGCTTTGGTCTGGTATAAAAAACTACATACCCTGGTTCTCGCCATCCCATGAAGGCTATTAAGTTAATCAACCATGAGTAGTGGAACTATGTACCTAGATCCTACGCATCCTTACAGTCCTCTAGGAACAATTTCAATAAGTATGGTACCCATCTCATTGAGGTGCCTTCTGCGCACTGGGCTGCAACTGCAACAACTCTAGCTGGTACTTCCTCTTTACAACATTTTCTTAGCAATTTGCAGGATAAGATTTTCACGCCCAATTGTGTGGCTATGTTGTTGATTCGTTTAATGAGGATGCCTCTCATCCCCCTAGCGGTGCCATACTTCTTCTTCATTTCTTCTGCCAGCGCTTTCTCCTTGGTTTTTTCGTCCAAAAAAAACGTGGGATCCATACCCCGAATTGGTAACCCTGTTATTTGCGCAATAATCTCAACAGTTATGGGGATGGGTTTGTCCAGCCATATGTCCCCTCCATGTGTGACTGATAACAGCTGTTTGATGCATCTTGTTGCGTTCTGGCCTCTGCCAAAGTGTGGTAGGTCCAATAGACCTAAATTTCTCATTTTCTCCAGCCCAGTTTCCCACTGATATAGATGATCAATTGATTGTCCGAATGGATTTGTTCCTGTAGTATGTAAAATGACCCTCTTCGCAAGTTTTGGGAACTTAGTGTCATCTACTACATCATGGTCTGAATATTTGAGCTTCCTGACATGGCCCAGTAGCTCTGGTCCTACCTGTACTCCAGCTGGTATGCATGGTAGAACAATTTCTGTTGTAGGTTTCTTGCGGGGTGAGCTTGGTATCTGTATCTTATCTTTATGTTGCGGTGGGTGGCTCAAAGTTCCAATAGATTCCAGGTGCTCCTTGGTAAGCCATTCCGGCCAAGTCGAGACATCTTCAGCAATATCCCCTGCTGGGTGTTCTGGGATGGTCGTTTGAGACTCATCTAGCTCCATTGTTGCTTCTGGATTCTATGTCGTTCCATTAACTTCTGAGACTGCTTTGGTGCTCTCTGGTTGCACCTCCTTTTGGGTTTCTACTTCCTGGTTCTGTGGTTCCTGCACCATTGTGGTCGTATCTACATTCGTGGCCTCTGATGCTGGTTTTTGAACTTCTTCTAGTATCGGTGTGGGTTGTACTGGTATTGTCTCTGGGGATGGGATTTCTTTGATATTGACGACCTCCGACGGCTATTGTTCACCTTCTTCGGCCTGTTCTTGTGACTTGGTTTGAACTCTGGTTTTCCTGGCGGTTTGGTTCGCTTCTGCTTTCTTCGGTGGTGCCATGGCAGTGAATTTCAAATGTATGTTGGATTCGAACAGTCCCTATGGTCTATGCGAACTCTCTCTATGTTCTTTCACCTCTATCGCTCTCTGTCTATTCTCTCTTCCTCAATATACTATTGGCTCCCTCGCCCGTGTGTTGTATGGCTTTCCCATGAATCTTGTCGAGGACGCTTCCATGATTATGGGTTTAACGCACCTTGATCATCGGTTCAATGCATATTTGGTGGTTTCTTACTTGCCATTACTCCTATTGTGCCTTCTCCAGTTGGCGTGATTAATGTGGCATTCCATTGGTCTTTTCCATCCTTTAATTCTGCCTAGTGTTGTCCTGTCATCTTGCTTTTGTCGACTTTCATTTTCCCTCTTGTTTCCCTTTGTGTATAACCGTTGTCATTTCTTTTTCTGAATTCATGTTTCTAACTTAGTGTGGCCTTTCTACCTCTAGCGCACTATGCCCTCTTTAGTTTTGTTTCCTCTTTGTTCTCTTTCATTTTTTTTTTTTTTTACACTGTGTGGTGGGTGGTCGATTGTCCTTATATAGCTTCAGTCGGCCCCCATTGATCATTCCTCTGAGTTTTGTGCCTGATAAATATCTTAACTATACATCTCCTCCATCTATGATAGATTTTACTTCGTATGGTCCTAACCAATGCATTCTGATCTTTCCCAGGTGCTGTAATGATTTGTTGTCGTACATCAGCACTAGATCTCCGTCCTTGAACGTTTTTTTCTTGAGGTGTCTATCATGCGAAGCTTTCTCTCATGATTTCTGAACTTATTGGTGGAATCCTGCCAATGTTCAGTCTTCCTCCATGGTTAGTAATTGATCCAGTCTCTCCTGTACTGCACCTCGTTCTGTCATTTGTGTGATAGTTGCTACGCGCAAGCTGGGTACTAAAAAATCTAATGGCACTACTGCTTCTTGGCCATAAACCAATTTAAATGGCGTGTGCCCTGTCAACCTTTTTCATGTAGTCCTGTATGCCCATAATACTGCTGGTACTTTGAGGTCCCAGCCATCTATGTTGACATTACAAATATTTGCCAGTGCATTCTCCGGAATTTTGTTGAAGGCTTCCACTGTGTTATTTGCATGTGAATGATACGGTGTGCTCTTCTGGTGGTGGAATTCAAATTCTTCACTCATCGCACGGATGGTGTTGTTTATAAAGTGTGTGCCTTGGTCACTCATCAAAACTCTTGGGCACCCAAATTAAGTGATTACTTGTTCAAACAAAAAGTGCATTGTTGTTTCTGCACTGCAATCTTTTACTGGTGCGGCTTCTGCCCATCTTGTTAAATATTATGTCACAGTGATAATGTACCTAGCCCTTGTTATTTTTCCCGGTGGGTTGATTGGTCCCAAAAATTCTATTGCCCACTTTTCAAATGCATGTAATGTTACTTTTGGTGGTAATGGCATCTCGTCCCTTCTATTGGGTTTTCCTACCCTTTGACATACATCACATTTTTGACAATATTCCTTCGATTCTCTCTGAATCGTTGGCCACCATAGTCCAGCGTGTAATACCTTTTGCACAGTAGCTTTACCTGCATAATTCCCTCCTACTATTCCCTCGTGGGCTTCTGCTAAAATTCTTGGTCTTTCATTCTCTAACACATATCTTCGCAAGATGTTGTCTGCGCCCATTTTATATAAATGTCCTGCAATCAATTGATAGTCGGCAATGTGGACTACCAGGTTTTTCTTCTGCGCGGTGTTATATTCTTGTGGCACAGTACCTATACTCAAGTACTGAATGATATTTGTGAAGTATTCATCAGCAATCTGAACTGAGAATAACTGTGCATCCGAAAAGTTGTCTTCTAACTTCGTAGGTTCTTCTCCATTTGTGACCCTCGATAGGTGGTCAGGTCCTACATTCAATTTCCCTGGTTTAACTATTACTTCAAAGTCGAATTCTTGAAATAGCAGTAAACATTGACAGATTCTCCCCCCCAACACTGGCTTATTGACTAAGTATTTTAGGGCTGAGTGATCTGTGAACATCTTAAAGTGTTTCCCCAATAAGTATTGCCTGAACTTCTACAGTGAATAGACCATGGTTAGGCCTTCAATTTCTATCGTGTTATAGTTATGTTTGGAGTCTGATAACTTTCTTATTGCAAATGCTATCGGGTGATCCAAGTATCCCACTCCTAGTTGCACTAATATAGCTCCAAGGTCTATGGTTGATGCATCTACATGCACATGGAATGTCTTTTCCCAATCTGGGAATACCAGTATCAGCATGATAACCATCTTTTCCTTCAAGGTATCCAGACCGTGTTGACACTCATCGTTCCACTGAAACTTTGTATCCTTTCTTAGCATCTTTTCCATCGGTGCATTGATCTGTTCATATCCTTTGATAAATTTCTTGTAATAACCTATGTGTCCCAACATCACTCTTAGCTGACAGACTGTTTTCAGTGCTCACAAATTAACAATGACTGTGATCTTTTCCAGATCTACTAATAAACCTTGTTTTCATACTATGTGGCCCAATAGTATCCCAAATAGTGTTCCAAATATGCATTTTGTTATGTTCAGTGATATCTGGCACTGTCTGCATATTTCTAACATCAGTCATAAAACTTCCACATGGTTTTTCAATAGGCTATAGAATGTCCAATCATCTGGGTATACTTCAAGAAAATGGTGGATGAATTCCTTAAACGCAACAATGACTACTCTGGAGAATATTTATGGCACATTCTTCAGTCCAAATGGCATGACTGTGTATTGATAAGATCCCCATTCTGTCACAAACGTGGTCTTGTATCTATCCTCCTGTGCTATCTTGATCTGATGGTAGCCTGAGAATCCATCAGTGAATGAGTAAGCTTCTTGTCCTCCCATGTTCCCTAACACTTCATCTGTGAACGATGTAGGGAACGGGTTGTGTAGGCATGCATCATTCAAATTCCTCAAGTCGGTGCATATCCTGATCCCTCTTCCTTGTTTCTTGTCCTTTACTATTATCGGGCTTATCCATTCTGACTCCTCAACTGGTTCTATGATGTCATCTTAGAGCATCCTGTCAATCTCAACTTTAAATTTCTATTTATATACGGGGTTCAGTCTATAGGGTCATTGTCTAATAGATCTCACTTCAGGTTTGAGTGGTATATTCATTTCTCCCAGTGCTCTAGCTATACCCTTCATCTCTGTGCATGTTGTAGGAAACAAGTCGTTGTATTCACGCAACACCTCTGTGATGATTTCTACTGTTTGTTCGTCCCAGTAATCTCCAATGCTGGCCATTTTGGGATTCTCGACTATCCCAATGTTCACTTTATTTACTTTGATCGGTGTGAAAATGACTTCTGATTCTATGGGTGGGCCTTCCACATCTCTTTCACCTTCGACTTCTTCAATCTGAATATCACGTCGATCATCTTCATCTGGTGCTTCTTCTTGTACGTGGTAACAAGACAAAAGTTCCTTGAATGTCTATTTATTTTGTTGTTGCTCTTCTATGATAAGCTCTATTTTTGGTTCTTTGATGAATATGACTCCTCTGATCCGTTTAAGGGCTGCATCTATGTTGGGGTTCTCATGCTTGAATGAGAAAGTGACTGTGAAATTATGTTGCAATGTCGTCCATGTCGTAGTTCCTTTGTGCAATTCCTGGTCCATATACCATTTCGCTAGTATGCCCTCGAGAGTATGTATGAATTGATGAGGGCATTCCTTTGGTGGTGTCATTTTCCACAGTGTTCTACACGCCTCCAAGTGTTCCGCTGGTTCTCTATGTCCTTCATATTTCTGTTATTTGTTGTTTTTTTCTTCTACGTCGAACCTTATGCGCAGTAACCGCTTACATTGGTACCAGACTGTGATTGTCTCTTTGTGTGTGCACCACCATCTTGTCGATATGGATTTTAGTGCTAATTCAAGTGCTAACAGTCTCTAGTTCTCTAACACTATGTCTTCGTACTGTGTCAAGAATGTTTCCAAATCATTTATTCTGTGGAAACTGGGTGGTTCCTTGATTTCTATGCTTATCCATCTTACTGTGCGGTCTATTCTTACACATCTTCATGTGGATACTTCGTGTAACCTCCGTTGCTAGTTCTCTAAACCGGTGTCTGAGTCTATTGCACATGAAGTAATGCTCTACCAACTAAGTACCCCATCTACAGTTGGTTTTACGTAATCCTCATCGTGCGCAGTTTTTCTATACAACTGGTCAATTTCCTCTAAGTCTATCCAAGTAGGTTCTACAAACCTCTCTGCTTCTGATGGGTCTAATGGCGCGATGACCCTTTATTCTCCAGACTTAGATGTCATTTTCTTGGTCTTCAAATTGATTATGGCTTGGTTATCAAATGCCTAATCCAGACCAAGTAATGCTGGGTAAGGTGTTGTATCGTCTACTATTTCAATGACTTCAAAGTTTGCTTTAGTGCCTACTCCATCAATATCTATTGTCACTCCTTTCAGTCTACCTATTGGTAAGACTCTATGCTTATTTGCTAGTTTCAATTGAACATGTTAGTATCCTAATGTTGGCTCTCCCCTGCATTTCCATGTCTTCTTTGGTAATACATTCACTTCAGATCCTAGATCTATAATGTCTCCCATATTGAAATCCCCAATGTTAGTATTCAGTCTAAATTCCCTACTTGTTCTTCTTTTTGTGTGTAGGTGATTAATTGTTTTAGGTTCTAGCTTTTCTTTCATCTCGCTGCTACACTTTTCTAGGATGTTTTGCAATATTTTCACAGATGATGGATCACTTAATACTTTTACACATGATTGAAAAAATCCTTTGATTGTACTTACTTGTCCCATGGGTTGCATCCCATTGGTATGATCTAATGATGGAGGCATCTCGTATTCTAGTGCTTCCTTGTCTTGCTGTGCAGTTGAAGTCGACGCTATGTCCTGCTTCTAAAATTCTTGTTTTGCCTCTTTAAAGATCTCATTTTCCTCTTGTGCGTCAAACTACTTCCTTGGTTCATTTTTCTTCTTTACCCATTAGTTCTGCGTTGGTTCCTATTGAGTTGCGTCAGTGCCTATTTTTTCTCCTCCACGAGTGACTATGTTGATGTTTCGTCCTTCATCCCTTGTTTCGGCTAAAATCCATTGAACATTCTAGTTGTTCTGATTCCTCTTTTCCTGAATCTTTGCAAGTAATGTCGGACATTCCTTTGTATCATGGTCTGATGCGCGACAATACATACAAGTCGCTGGTAGGAGTGGACATTCTCGTGCATAATGTCCTCGTTGTTGACAATTGTTAAATGTGACTGGTCCTCTACCTCATCTAAAACCTCCTCTGGCTCATCCTCCTCTTTGATAGCCTGCTCGATCACCTCTCGACGTGTTATACTGAGGCACCTGATTATAATGCGTGGTATTGTACTGAGATTTTATGTTATTTTATAGTTGTTGTGCAGTGTTGTATGGAGCTGGGACTTGATTGAACTGTGGTTTTTGGAGAAATTTCTATTTTCAACACACTAGTTTAGTGGGAGTTAACTAACTAGTTCTATTTTAGACTTTCTATTTTTACCATCCTTATTATGTATGCATGCATTCCTAAGGAAAGCTATCTGCTTGATTGCTTTTCTTAATTATGGAATGTTTTTCCCTATATATGAGTGTATTCCACTCATTCATTGTATGATATTTATCTTGATATATGTATCAATCATGAGCTCATTGGAGTAGTGTGAATATATTTTCTAATTCTTCCATATTGTATCTCTCTTCCTTTTCTTGATAAACATTGTTTGTGCATGCTTTAGTTAGATCTCCTGTGCAGGTTTCCATGAAACACTGACATGGTATCAGAGCTATGCGGCTTGGAGCAAGCCATACAAGCCAAAGAATAAGGAAAATCGAAGTTTCAGTGAGCTAAATCTGTGGTCGTACATTTCAGAAGTTATTCCTCCCAAACTACATTTTTTAGAAACAACCCAAGTGGAAAGTAAATAGACCTATTTTGGAAGTGGGTTTTCAACCGTTTGGCGATATTATTCACCGTTTTCTTAGAAAATAAGCTGCAAGATAGCCTCTTGAAACCAATACGAATCTGTAGTCGTACCTTTCTACAGTGATTGCTCCCAATACTATTAATTTTTTGAGGAAACGGCCCACGTAAGAAGTAAATCGACCCATGTTGGAAGTGGGTTTTCAACCGTTTGGCAAGATTCCTCACCGTTTTCTCAGAATGTAAGTCATAAGATCATCTTTTGAAACTGATATGAATTTTCACTTAAAGTGTCATTTCTGTTGTGATTTCTTAATTTTTCACTTGTAGATTGAGAGTAAATTTTTAGGGGTTCTTAGAAACAGTGGGAGAGATGGATATGACAACTATTATACAGTCAAACTTGGTGGTAATCCTCACACCATACAATTATTTTGATTGGAAGCCCAAGGTGAAATTCCAACTCAAAAGAAAAGGACTATATAATTTGACGATGGTGACAGAAACAGAACCTACATCAGTGATTGAAAAGATGAGATGGGCAAACCGTAAGGATGAGGCCAGAGGACGACTTCTTGATTTAATCTCCATTGATTTGTGGTTTCATGTTTCGGCATGCAAGACTCCAAACGAGATCTGAACCACCTTGGAAGGACTCTTTGAAAAGCAAGATGAGATGCGAGGTCATATGCTTGAGGTAGAGTTGAATACCTTAGACCCTAAAATTTTTGATAATATACAAGTTTTTTTTACTAAATTTAAATCTTTGATATTAAGCTTGGGTGAATGTAGTATTGATAAGTCTACACAAGAGAAATAACTTATTCTAACAATCTTGGCCAAGCTAGGATCAGAATACATTGTATATGTCTCCAATTTCCATTCTGGCAGATGTCTTTTTGGAACAAATTGGAAAATGTCTACGTTGGCTCAGTTCATTGAGTATCTTACACAAGAGAAGAGAAAACTCATACAGATGGGCCTCATGAAAGATCCCAAAGCACATGCACTCACCATGCATAATGGAAAAGGGTCATCCAAACAGAATGGGAAGGAGGGATATTCCAAACCCTTTAATGATTCTTCAGGTTCCAAAGACTCTTCAAATTCCAAGAAGAATAAGAAGGAAAAGCATTGCACTTGCTGCAATAAACCGAATCATGAAGAATCCGCATGCATGAAGAAACAGATCGATCTTATGGCACAAGCACTTCAGCAGAACAACCTTGGAAACTTCATTCCAGAGGGAGTCAAGGAGAAGAAGGAAGAAGATCATGCTCCTAAGAAAGGTAATCATCATGCTCTGGTTGCAATTAATTCCTCATCTGATTCATGGATTATAGATTTCGGTGCATCCCATCATATGGCATCGAAAGAAGAAGTTTTCTCTTCAGTAATTGACATGCATGACAATTCCATCATTGCAATTAGTGAGGTGGATCACAAGTCAAGGTTGTATAAATTCACTAATTTTTCTGATGATGACTCCTCTATTCTACTTACACATAAGGAGAGTACTTTGCATGCACCTCCAATGCAACATGCATATACTCTTGTTCTTCCATCAGTTTCAAACATCAGAGATGATTTCATACACTCAGATTTTGTACATGGAAATAAGCAGGTAGTACAACCATATAAGAAGCCAATACCGAAGCTTTAGCAGATGCCCAAGATGGCACAGACCACACTTCAGGCAATAGGCAACCTTGCAGGAAATTCATTGGATTCAAGGATGACTTGATCTCAGCATGAGGAGCCTTCTCATGTACTTTCAGCTTCAGAACCTGTGATGCCCATGCATTTCTATATGGTTCAATCTACTGATCCACAAAACTACAATAGGGTTGTGGTAAATACATTATGGCAAGCATCCATGCAGAAGGAGTATGACTCACTCCTACAGAACCAAACTTGTAATCTGGTTCCACGTCCACCAAAAAGGAATATCTTCAGGTGCAGATGGGTCCACAAGATCAAGAGGTACAAGGCCTGACAGGTTGCCAAGGACTTCATCAGATCCATAAATATTTCTACATCTTCACAAACACTTTCAGTGAGAAGAAGTTTCATACTTTGCGGGATCGTCTTGCAGTGAAGAACACAATTGTCTAACAATTGTTATTTTCTTCTTTTGATACATTATCTTTCGAGGGGGGATTTTGTTCCCATGTGGTTTTCCCTCTTTCCTCACTTTTATTCAGTGTTCATTAGTTGCATTGTACATGAGTACCTAAAATGGCCTAGTAGTTGGGACTCATTTTTTACTCCATAGTGATGTTCAGGGGGGGTGTTGGAGAAATTTCTATTTTCAACACATTAGTTCAGTGGGAGTTAACTGACTAGTTCTATATTAGACTTTCCATTTTTACCATCACTATTATGCATGCATGCATTCCTAAGGAAAGCTAACTGCTTGATTTATTTTCTTAATTATGGAATGTTTTACCCTATATATGAGTGTAT
>CBVK0100099034.1:14710-28721 GCA_900067695.1 Picea abies
CATTGTATCATATTGATCATGATCTATGTATCAATCATGAGCTCATTGGAGTAGTGTGAATATATTTTTTCATTCTTCCATATTGTATCTCTCTTCCTTTTCTTGATAAGCTTTGTTTGTGCATGCTTTAGCTAGATCTCCTATGTAGGTTTCCATGAAACACTAATAGTGGCGCTGCTTGCCCAATCATCATTTTGGTATGTACCCTATATGCATCTGATTTCCTTTCTCACATCAGCTCCATAGTTCTACAATATTTATCGTCATGGCCCACTGACTTGCAAAAGGTGCAATATGAACTCTTTGGTACTATCTGGTATTTCTGCATCATCGTGCAGTGATAAGGTTCACGACCTAGTTTCTTATAGATTTCACACCATAATCCTCCCATTGGTAATGGATTCGGCATTCTTGTTGCCATATACTGCGCGAATGTTGGACACTCATTCTTGTGGTTTCCTTTTGTCCTACATGTGGTACACCAAACGGCTTCTTGTTTGTCCTTTTTGTTATTCTAGTTTAGTTGAAGCGTGAGATTCTTCAAATCCTCCTTCAGTTATTTGATAGTTGGGTCTGTCTGTTGGTACTGGTTTTCTTCCAGTTGCAAGGTTTCCTGCAGAGCCTCTGCCTGCGTTTGAAAATTTTTTTGTCGTAAAGGGTAGTGTAAGTGTGGGAGTAGTGAATTGATAAACAAGTGCCGATGTTGCATATTGGTCATGAGATATTTTAACTTTCCCTTTAGTTGCTTGAATCTCTGGTCAATCTCCCATACAGACTCTCCTGGTTTCTGTCTTATTTCGATCACCTCATTCATGTACTGATCCTCTGAGCTTGGCTTCTGGAACTCATTAATCAATAACTTCTTAATGTCTGCCAGTGTCCTTATCGTGCCATGGGAAATATTTATGTCTAGACTCATGTACCAGTCTAGTGCATGATCTCTTAGCATAATATCTAGTTGCACGAATTTGGTATCTTCATCAGTGATCTATTTTGCTTCCCAGATTTTTTCACAAATGAAAAAGTGCTTCTCAGGGTCTTCTGCTGCTTCTCCCTAAAATTATGGTAACCTGATGGTAGGATCGTGTCCTGCCATTCTGAATATTGAACTACTACCTCCTCCGCGCAGTGTAGATACTTGACTAGTCCTGTGTGAACTAGATCCTCCAGTTGTTGCTCCTTGTGTAGATGTACTTCCTTCTGTTGGACTTCCTCCGAAGTTCATTTGTCTAAATGGTGGTGTTCTCTTTGGTGTATTAGTTGCACATGGGTTTATGGGTTCCACACTGACATTAATATGGACAGGATGGTTGCCTTCTCCTCTCGCTCTTGGACCTCTCGTATTCCTCTCATATGTTGCGTGTAGGATTTCTCAATCTGCTCCACAACCCAAAGATCCTCTACCTCTTCCTCATCACTGGCCAAGCCTTCCCTCACAGCTACGACTCTCTTCTTGGTATTCATCTTGTATTGGTAGGGTACTCCGCTACGCATCTTTCCTGTTGACGCCAAGATCCACTTGATCTGGTCGTCATCCATCATGATTGGGTCCAAGGGTTCCTCCTTCTTGCCTGTATCCTTGCCTCCTTCCATTTCTCCTCTCTCTGTCAGTGCTTTCCCCCTTCCCCCATGCATGCAGGGAAATTTAGTTGTCTGATTCCATTGTCATTACACCCTTGTTATATAGTAGTATCTTAATAGAAGTATACAGTGATCAAATGTACCTTCCTTGAGGTCCACGTAGAAATTCTTTCTCCGTTGTGTTGTATGACTTCGTTGTGTCAATTACAAACTATGTTATAAACCCTGCCACAATACTATCAAGCCAAAAATCTATTGCACAAGTGAATTTGTTGTTCACCTGCTGTAACTGCTCAACCTATACTGGGGTCCAATCTAACTATCGAATCAGGTTCTTCGCATGGTTATCCTTCAATCTTAGTATCCACTCCTGCAATAGATGCGAAAAATCAAAGAAAAAGACTTCGTGCAAATCAGTAAACACGTATTTTTCTAGATATTTGCGAGGTGTTATTCTAGGGTTTCTATTGTCTTTCTGTGCAAACTCTAGCTCTTTGGTTCTCAACCAAGTTTTGATTTCTTCTTTTGTGGGGTTCCACAGTCTCAACATACCCTTCTAATGGCTCATTGCTCTCTTCTTTTCTTTTCTCGTTTCCCACTCCACCTATTTCATCTACTCAATCCTCATGTGCTCCTTCCAATGACAATGGAACCATTTTTTGTTTTTTCTATTCCTTTTATAATGTCTGATTTATTGACCCAGGGTTCATGTCTTTTGGGTTCCCAACAAAATCCTCTAAAACTACCGGCCCTCCTGGTAAACCAGAAGGCAACACAACACACAGATTGGTTGTGTAGCCTCACCCGAGATAGCTTTAATGGGTGACTGTAAGACTCATGCGTTTACAGCCTAGGATTGAGTGCGAGATATGGGATCTGTATTCTAGACCATATATTATAACTTGTGATTGCAACCTACTATTATTCATGACTATGCAGTAACCTTCATAGCTTATTCCCTCAATATCACAACAACATTTAAACAAGCATTGTAATAACTCATTCATTCATTAATCACAACACATAACTACTGAAAAAGATGATAAAGATATGCACACATTCATCACTTTACATAGATGTTACCATGGTTCACCCCCTCCTGGGCTACGTCCACAAAGATTTGGCTCTTGGCTCTTTTATTATGGTAGATCTGTGTATCTAGCACTGCACGCTTACAATTCTCCTCATATGGGTAAGATCTGTATGAGGCGAACTAGATTGCACTAGGCTCCTTAGCCTTCAATATAATCCTCAAATATTCCTTCTCTCCTCTCCTCTAGCTCAACAGCTTACAAAATTGTACATAACAACATTGCAATTCACATCCACTCGTACATATCTATGATGTAACAATAATCTGATCAATGAAAAAATCCAACCTATGATACCTACGTCTCAGAACCCTCTATAATACCTCAGTATCGATATTTATACATCTTTGGCTCTTCATCCATTACAATACATTGCCAAAACCCTAACCCTACCGACGTTAGGTCTTCCTCTCATGTGCGCGTGATGCTCCTCCTTCCAGCTATCACTCTCCATGTGCACGCTTTCTTGCATGCGTGTGTGTTGTGTTTCCTTCCAGCTGTTACTTCTGTTTCTACATGATTTCTTTCCACACGATCATCCTTCTTTCCACTTTGGCTTGCTTCCAACAGTGCGACAGAAAAAGTGCAGTAGAAAAATCGTGGTAAAAAAATCATGGCAACAAAACAATGGCAACAGAATGCTACAAGAAGAAAAAGGTATGGTTTTCATATGTGTAGTGTTGAATCTATGAATCTAGTTGAGGGTTTAACTTGTAACTATGTTGGATGCCCTCTTGGAATTTTAGGGCTTCTTGTAGAGTTGATCTGAGGAATATCTACTGAAGTTTAGGGCTTGTTGTAGAGTTGATGTGATGAGAGCATAGACAAGACTGTAACTGTCATATCAACAATACCTCAAGTAGAAGATGAATTAGAGGAGTATATTACACAAGGTGGATAGAAAGGTTCAAAAACCCAATAATCAGTCAGAGGTACTCCAACAAGAAATCTAAGAAATTCTAATCAAGGTGTGTCATCTAGCCCAAAGTCCCAATCTATTCCTACTTCTCCATAAAGTAGAGAATTTGACTCTACAATTGCTTCCCTATGGTACATAAAGATTATAAGTTCGAAAGAAATATATGAAGATTTAGATTTGCATTCATATTTGCATTGGTTACTTGTCAACCCACATATTTTTAAGAAACAAATAAAGAAGAAAATCAAGTCAAAGAAATGGATGAAGAAATGAATTCCATAGAGAAGAATGATACATGGGATCTAGTATAATTACCATAATGTAACTATTGCAATGGTGTAAAATTGGTTTACAAAACCAAGTTTAATGAGAAAGGAGAAGTTGAAAAGTACAAGGCCGAATTGGTAGTAAAAGGTTTTTCATAATAGCCTGGAGTCAATTATGGTGAGACCTTTGCACCAGTTGGAAGGTTATATACAGTTAGGGATATCTTAGCTATAACATCTCAAAATAGGTGGAAACTTGATCAAATGGATGTAAATTCATAATTCTTAAATGGTATCTTAGAAGAAGAAGTCTATGTAGAGTAGCCACCAGGATATGTGATAAAAGGACATGAAAATAAAGTGTACATATTTAAGAAAGTTCTTTATGGGATTAAGAAAGCTCCCAGATCTTGGTATAACATAATTGATTCATATCTTATCATTAATGGGTTCAATAGAAGTAGTAGTGAGCCCAGATTATAGACAAAGGTGAATAAACAAGGTTAAATCTTGATTGTTTTCTTATATGTTGATGATATGGTCCTCATAGAAAATTTGTTAGTAAATGAGTTTAAATCAACCATGAAACAAGAATTTTAAATGAGTGATTCGGGGTTGTTGTAAGGGATAGTCAACTAGGCCCAACATTCGACTAAGAATTAATCGGTCGATTGTCGAAGTCAGAATTACAAGTTGGTCGAAGTAT
Organism: Picea abies; assembly: GCA_900067695.1. NCBI lineage: Eukaryota > Viridiplantae > Streptophyta > Pinopsida > Pinales > Pinaceae > Picea > Picea abies. Next base: position 19,274 of record CBVK0100099034.1, read on the forward strand.
CTGTTAATTTGACCAACCCAAGAAGTTAAGTAGTTATAATTTCCAGTAAATTGAACATGTATGTATAAATAGATGATCATGTATCAAGGAAAGTGTCTCTTTTGTTCAGTATTGACACATATATAATAAATTTTTATTACTTGGGCTCTCACTACTTTGTGTATGTCTTTGCATATGTGTATGTAACCTCTATGCTTTGCTTGCTTATGTGATGGACTACTGGTCACATTCCCTACTTTTCCCTAGATTACAACATTGGTTCCATTATCGGTAGTTTTGAACCTAGGCATGGAGAAGATCACATAGATGATAACTTTACAAGACATGTGTGAATGGTGGGAAAGAAAAATTGAAAATAAGATCAAGAATTATGCAAGAAGGAACAACCTCACACTAGCAAAAACAAGATTGTGATTTTTCTCAGAGACTCATGAAAACATTCTGGAGGCTATACCATAATCCATATTTGAGTACATTAACAAATCCGATAATGTGTAAATTGACTTCCGATGAAAAATCAACGCTCAAGCTTACAAACAGAGGATGGACAAACTTGCATGAGTGGGTTGAAAGAATTGTGGAAGATTATATAATATACCAAGCCATTGAGGATCATACTTCCCTCGACATAGTGAAAGAAACATTATACACCGAACTGCATGAAGTATTTTTGTACACCGTCCCAATACTTCTCCATAAATTTCTACTCAAAAAAGGAGTCAGTGGCATTATTGAGTACCAACCTCGACTAAGAATACCACTACCAAATACTAACTTAGAAAAAAAAGATGAGAAGTGGGAAGAATTCCTGGAAGAAAAGTGCAAGGATACAAAAGAAGTCTGGGACTACTTTCTGAGCCAATAAATATGGCCATCACTATCGACTTCAATTAAGTCAGGGTGATGATAGGGGGTCAGTTGATTTGTGACATTTCATAAGAAAAAGAAGAGCATAGCAGATTTTGTGCGACTGAAGCATAAATTTCTTCGAGAGGAAAGAAAATTTACAAGAAAATGAATGACATCCAAAAATTAGAGTGGGACAAGAGGCAAAAGAAAAGAGAGGAGATCTGTAATATGTGGAACAATCAGAATTTGAATAGAAAAATAGTTGGGGAGGATCATCCTAATAGAGTGCATGAGAAGTCTAAGTCTGACATGAATCAAATAGATCTAGCAATAACAACATCTGTGATGACCCCCGATAGAAGTAATGAAGTATAGTTGATAGAGGCTATCATGGGAGGCCATCAACTTGAAGAACAACCCGAGAACATGGATTATGAAGGCTTGGGACCCACAATATGCACTCCCATTCAAGTAACTAGCCCTCAAATCAAAGAATTCCTCCAATAGAGGCTTCATATTGACGAACAATCCATAAGGCTATGGTATCAAACTGACGAGCATGGAAATATATGTGATACGCTCATATTCAATCCATAAATAAACCTAAATAAAGTTGATAGCATGATCATCCACATCAAGGATCTTAGGGTACTGACCCCCCTACCATATCTCATATCAAAGGAACACAATACTTTAGTATATTATAGCCATGAACCGACACGTTCGTTGGAACGACGTATCATCAAGTATAAAGATAAAAGTTGTCAAACTACATAAATAACTCCCAAAGAAAAGAATGAATAATTACTTCTCGAAAACTAAAAGTCTGACACCCAAGTCAAAACTCTTGATCAATCAAACATCACAAATATCTATTGTCATTAAAAATAAAACAGCTATGGAATTCATTCATATTCCCATTTATGAGGGAGATGAAGATCCAAAAATACATTGATTCGTATGTGAAAAATTATGGGATGCAATAGACATCACATATAAGGATAAACAAATTCCGGTGCATCTCTTCGACATGAAGCTCTTACATGGTTTATGAATTATAAAAAGAATCAAAATCGATCGAAATCAGACATAAAGAACAAATTCCTATCATTTTTCAAAGTCCAATATGTTGCACATTTTGATGCACATAAAATTAAAGAGATGAAGCAAAGACCAGGAGATTTGGTTCATGAATATGACAAAATATTTAAATACCTCTGTGGCCAAATTTCGTCGACCATTGATCAAAACTTACTAGTACAATGGTATGTAGCTAGATTACTCCAATGAATCCGAACACCATTGCACCTCTATGAGATAAGCACATGTGAAGATGCAATGCAAAAAGCACAACGCATTGAATTAGATGAAGAAGGCCCATCGACTTCTTCATCATAAAAAAAAGGCTACAAGAAAAACTAGAACAACTACAAGATACTATCAAAATATTGAATTTAAGAAGAAATGAGATTTGGTGTACTTTATTTTGTGGAGATGGTCACACAAAAGACACCTGCAGTCTCAATGGTCAAGTGACAAGACAAAAATATGTATGACTACTGCAAGCCGAGACATATTTCAATATATGTGAAGCTCTAACCAACCATATTGTGGAAGACTTCCCGCATAACTTGAAAAACACCAAATGGTTCCATATTTGTGAAACTCATAACCATAGAACATCTGAATGTCGATTAAATGCACGGAATATAACAAATGTGCACATAGTTTATCATACATAAGCAACCGACCAAAATAATGACTATGGAAGAAGAAATGACTACTATGGTCGAGGTAGAGGCGGTTTCCAAGATTGTAGTTGAGTTAGAGGTTTATGTCAACCTTACTATTTCAACTGATGGAAAGAAGACGACATCAACCTCGATTCCCAATAAAATATCAAGTCGACTTAAAAATTTTCAAAATAGGAGGTGTCATCCATCACTCAGTTGAGTATTGTATGATAGTGATTGATAAAATAATGAAAACAAAATATGCTGAAATTACTCCACAGAGTCCCAGAACAAGAAGTATTAAACTCAAAGAACATACATATTGTTATAAGATTAGGATCAGGACAAGATATTAATAAAAATCCATCACAAAATCAACAAACAGGGAACTCCATCCCTTTCCCAAATCTTGACAAAGAAGACAAGATCATGATGGAAACACTCAAGTTATTTAAAAATACTAATCAAGAACAACATAATAGAGGAAAACAAAATGAAGATATAGTACAAGAATTTCTACAACTCTTAAAATAAAATAACTTAGTTGGTCAATTGCTTGACCTGCTTAACATCCTAAGAGAATATAAAGAGGGACATATACCATCCAAAGATGTCATACAATTATCATATAAACATAAATATTATGACCCAGGGGGGAATTGGAAATCTACAGGGTAATGTTTGAACATGTAGTCATCGATTTTAGATCACAAGTAAAAATCCTTCCTTGAGACACATGGATGCGATTGGGCTGACCTTCATTATCACTGAGACTGAACTACCTCAAACTTGTCGACCAAATATCAATAGAACCTATTGGCATACTCAGAAATGTGGAAACACAAATTATGGGTATACCGACATCAGTCGACTTTGAGGTAATCAACTTGGTCGAAGGAATTCCTGCTTATCGAGCACTTGTCGATCGACCATGGGGATGACACATGAAAGCCACTATCTCCTTGAAAAGGGATAGAATCAAGCTAAAAGGGAGCGATGGAAAAATAATTATCCCCTTGGACCCTAAAGAAGGGAAACCTTGGATGGAGTCATGGGACGAAGATAAAAAAGATCGATCTTTGTACTAGATAATCAATGAATAGAGAGATTATGTCGAACCAAATGCACAAGGAACAATTTTAACAGAATCTCCCTTGTTGATAAGACATAACTCCAACTCATCTCTATATAATTGGAAGATAGAAAATTATGAAGAACATTAAAAAGACCGCTGGTCCATTAAATCCATTCCAATAAAACATCCAAGAACATGTTTTTAAATCCAAGCAATACCCATAGTATATGAGAAAAGGTTACGACAAATACCCACTCTAATATCGACCGACAATAGGATGAAAAATACACTACACTATAATGAATGGAACACACCATCGACACACATCGAAGAAGTTTCTAAATCAGTGGGAGAACAAGGAAGAACCTAAATCCTGGTGGAAACATTCACATGGAAAGCTAAAAGATGGTGGGAAACGCATTCCCTAAGACTAAAAAAATGGACAACTATGTCGACTTATTTTATATAATGCTTTGGAGAGAAGAATATAGCTAAAACAATTAACATTACCCTCTTCAAAATTGGATACGGTCCCATGGAACACATTCACTGCTATGAAAATGAATGGTGCAGAATAAGCTATAGGGATGAAAGGGTATGGCCGCATATGTTTCCAAATACGTTGGAAGAAATACCAAACAATTAACACAAAATTGAAGAAGCATGTGGTCACACACTCAACTGGTCTAACATCAAAGATAATTTTATCAAATATTTTGAATTAACCCCAGAGGAGGAGCTCTTAAGAGAAGCATCCCATCAGATCAAAAGTTTTCTTGAAAAACAAACACCACCCATGCAAAAAGAAAAAGGGAAAATGATGGTCGGCATAGGTTCGACATTCACATTCCACTTTATTTCAACGAAGAATAACGAAAGTATAACTACTCGATGAATCAGCATGGAAAACACAATTTTTCATGGCCAAATATTTCGGTGGAGAAGTAATCGCCCAGCCATGCAAAATTATGTAAAGTCAATATTAAAAGAAACCAAGGAAGAGAATGATTATCCAAAACAACTCAACTTTCCAGAAATTTCACTAAAGTTGAAGAAGATTTACAAAACCTTGACGAATAAAAACCATCGAAATGGATGAATGTTGAGATAAATACAAAGGAATTTAATATATCAAATGATGATCAACCTAAGATGGTATGTGTAGGTGATTATTGGTCAAAAAAGTAGACAAATGATATAGTCGACCTACTGAGGGAGTACCAATATGTGTTTCCCTAGGACTATAAATACCTAAAAGGGATTTTACAAGAAATGGGGGAAATGAAAATCAACCTCATCCCTGGGAAAAAACCAATTAAAAGACTACCTTATAAACTAGCACATAAATACAAGCCAATCATCCATAAATAAATCGATGGAATGTTAGCAGCATGCATAATATACCCGTTCAAAAAATCAAAATGGGAAAGTACCATGGTGGTCCAGCCAAAGAAGCATGACCCTAAAAATATAAGAATCTATGTTGACTTCAGAGGAATCAATAAAATGACACTGACAAATCCATTCCCCACTCCATTTGCGAATGAATTAATCAATGAAGTAGTGGGACATGAATGTTATTCCTTTACAGATGGGTTTTCAAGATACAACCAAGTATCCATAGACAAAGAATATCAACCAAAGAAAACATTTGTATCCTAATTTAGATTCTTTGCCTATAGGATAATGCCATTTGGGCTAAAGAATGCCCCTACAGTATTTTCAAGGATAATGGTGAAGGAATTTTAAGGATACATTTACAAGACGATGGTTGTCTACTTCGATGATTGGACCATATACAACTTATTTAAAAACCACATACAATGGCTTAGGTTAATGTTTGAGAGATGCAGGAAAATTAAATTATCCCTAAATATTAAGAAATTTATCTTTGCCACCCCAATTGGAATCCTCTTAGGACATTTCATATGCAAGGATGGTATGAAGGTAGATATGAGAAAAAATGAAAATCATCCTTGAATTAAAACCACCTATCAATCAAAAGCAGATAAAAATATTCCTGGGGCATACTGGGTATTATAAAAAGTTCATACACCATTATTCATAGATTACTTTTCCAATGGATGAATTACTTCGAAAAGAAGTTGAATTCAACTGGAGCCAAGACTGTCAAGAGTCATTTGAATTATTAAAGAAAAAATTGGTTGAATCCCCTATACTTAAATTTCTCGACTGGTCAATAAGATTTCATGTACATGTCGATGCATAAAGTATGTTGTCGGATCGATTCACGCACAACCATATGATAACACAATCAACCATCCTAATGATTATGCCCATCGAAAGCTAAATAAAGCAGAAATAAATTATTCAACTACAGAAAGAGAATCCTTGGTGATGATATTTGCACTGTAGAAATTCTGACATTATTTACTCGCAAACATGTGCACATTTTTCACAGATCATGAAGCCCTAAAGTATCTAGTTAACAATCTTGTGCATCAAGGGAAAATATGTCATTAGATATTGTTATTTCAAGAATATGAATTCTACATAATAGTCCGACCAAGCAAAAGAATGTTGAGCCCGACCATCTGTCCCAACTAGAGACGGGGGAGGATTGTACTAGCATAGAAGAAGACCTTCTGGATGCACATTTATTCTGTATTGAAGAGGCCCGAAAATATATTGAAGAAATAACAATTTTTTTGGAAGAAGGGAAGGCACTCAAAGATCTCCCTGCAAATAAAAAGAATTTCCTAACTCTAAAAGAAGAACCATTGACTATCATGAATGGATATCTATATAAATTGGGTCTCGATGATGTCTTAAGAATATACACCTTAGAGAATGAATGAGAAATAATAATTGACAAAGTACATGCGATATCGACTGGAGGTCACGTCCAAGCCAACACGATAGCCCAAAAGATACTCCAAGCGGATCTTTGGTGTCCGACCCTACACAAATATTTTCGGGAACAAGTGAAAAAATTCGACAACTACCAAATAATGGGTCTACCTCTATGGAAAAATTAAATTCCCTTACAATCAATAAAATCTAGTTTACCATTTGAAATTTGGGCCATTGACTTTGTTGGACCTTTTCCCCAAAGAGAAAAATGAATAGGTGCAAAGTACATTATTACTGCAATCAAGTATGTAACAAAGTGGGCAGAAGTAGATCCAGTCGAGTCATGTACTAAAAAAGTTGCAAAAAAAATCATCTATGATAATATAATAACAAGATTTGGATTTCCAGTAACATTAATCAGTGATCAAGGGACACACTTTGTAAATGAGACAATCCAAGTCCTTCTCAAGAAATCTCTCATCAACCATAGAAAAAAACTGCATACCATCCTCAAGCAAATGGTGTTGTTGAATTGTTCAATAAAACATTACACAAAGGACTTACCAAAATATATGGAATTGACAAAAATGAGTGGGATGATAAAGTTCCAACGGTTCTATGGGCATATAGGTATGAATACAAGAGATCGGTTGGACATACCCCTTTTAAGAAGGTTTATGGATAAGAAGTTGTGATTCCACTCCACTTCTAGACCAACTCAGATAAGGTGGTGGCATATGTTGCCAGGTTCGACCAAGGAAGAAGTTTGAATGATAGACTCTACTAGTTGAATAATATTAAGGAAGGAAGGTTGATAGAAATACATCATCAAGAAGTCCAAAAGAAACAACATAATGCTTGGAATGATAAAAATCTAAAGAAAAGGGAAATGAATAATGGAGATTTGGTCTTGTTATATGATAGTTGAGTTAATGGAAAACCCAGAAATTAGAAACAACATGGCTAGGACCATACATTATAGAAGACATCTGACCGACATGAGTTGTACAATTACAAAATTTGTTGGGCCATCCATTTAAAAAATTAATTAATGGAGCCCATCTAAAGAAATACAACACATAACAATAATGATGCTTATTGGAAAAACCCTTATTAAAATTATGCCAATAAGGACCGACCAGAACTAAAAGATTATATGTAAGAGTCTGGTAGAGGTCAAAAAATATAAATTAATAACTTTCTTACTAATTAAAAATCCTTTTATACTAATAAACTAAATTCAGTCATAAGAATTCAGGTAGGAAAAACAATTATAGGAAAACCAAGTATTAAAGAAGTCCCAATCAAGAAAGTCTCAGGGAGAACTAGCAAAGAGAAGAATGGAGAGAGAAAGAAGTCCCTGTCCGAGCCACAAAAATTTATAAGAAGGTAGATGAAAACATCAACGACATACAACTCCATCCCCATATTTACGACAATTACTTATTAGGCGAGAGTCGATAGAATGAGGAAGATATTAATCAAGCGAGCGTAGAAAATTTGAATCAAGAGAGCATGGATCAAGAGAGTGAATGTGTCACACGAATAAGGGGGAGTACAAAAAATCAACATATCAACCGAGCAATTACCAAGATTATCGACTAGGAAAAACCGACAGCAGAAAAACCAACGACACAAACTCAACATTCGGGCAACTCATGTATCGACCGAGGATTAACATAGAGGACCCAATCGATCTAGAACATGAAAAAACTGACTATGAAAACTCTGACTCAAGAAACAACATCATAATATAACAATGACAAGAAAGGATCGACAGACAAGTCAGAGACATTGATGACTGACATGACACAAAAGATTGTTGCACAACCACTACCATAACTACATACATACGTGACATGTACGACCATCAATTGTAAACTACCATAATTAATGCCCGTTAGGACTCACATGTGTGCCAACTCAACACTGGCATAGATGTCCCCTTGCATGAATCGGCCAACCCATCAAAAATTATGACCGATGCATGGGAATCCATGGAATAGTTGGAAACATTTCATACAAACATGACGCTCTTGCCTATAAATCTTGAGGACACTTACGAATTTTCCTCATTGTTATTTTCACCTCCGCAAAAAAGTATTGAGCCGACCGAGCACGTGAGTGAACCCATTCTTCCTCCATATTTTATGAGTACAATCAAAATTGATTTAGAAATGTCAATAATGAGGGGTTAAGTCTCTAAAGCATTAGTAGATCCAAGATCAAAGAATAAATTCGACAGACTGACTGCAACACCACTTCAAATCCAGATGCAGAATATTTGATAGTCACGGCTAGAAGAAATGGATTGAACAAGTTGTGGTAGAACTTCACTGACTGGGGGATGGGGGAAGGTTGATGGAATACCGAAACAAAATTCCTTGAAAAAACAAGAATTGGGAACCTTTTAGGGGCTCTATAGATCATCGACTTAGGTCATTGGAAGCAAGAACCGACCAAATTCATAGTCATTTGATGTAACATACCCACTACCTAAATCAAATTTTTCCAGTCCTCTATCAGACTCGAGCTCCTAAATAACCATGGAGATCCAATGTAAACTGGCTCTTTCTCTTTTCCTCCCCATTCTCAAGTGATCACGGGTCATGATCGCGGTTCAGTTTGAACATAGTGCCTATTTGTATTTCACGCTCCGGCACTGTAGTAATGTTCAAACATTAGACTCTGCAACCACCGAAGCCTGCCAGGGCTAACGTGCATCCCATAGGGATGAATTCCCACGGGGTCGGCGAATGGCCAATAGGAATAAACCTCGACAGGAGTAGAGAATAGCAAATGAGAAACGCCCGTTGCGCGGTTAGGTGGTATACATGTAGCAAGGGAAACACGACATGGTGGACGTCACAACAGGGAGGGGCCCCACTTCACACGCCACACTATTTCGGACCCCCCCCTACCGCTAAAGGAAGAACAGTAAGGGGGCTCCGGAATGGAACCTTAGTCGTAGATCTGG
>CBVK0100099035.1:0-28716 GCA_900067695.1 Picea abies
TTTAAGAAATGGAAAGCTTTAGTTGAGAATGAGACAAGAAAAAGTTTGAAGTGTCTCAGATCAGAAAATGGAGGTGAATATTGCAGCAAGGAGTTTGATGATTATTGTTCATACCATGGGATTCGTAGAGAGAAGACAGTTTCAAGAACACCACAAGAAAATGGTGTGTTAGAAAGGATGAACATGACAATCATGGAGCGTGCAAGGAGTATGAGATTGCATGCCGGTTTGCCCTTACAGTTCTAGGCAAATGTTGTGGATACTGTTGTTTACTTAATAAACAGAGGACCTTCAAGCTCTTTGGATGGTAGAATTCCAGAGGAGGAATGGACAGGAAAAAAAGTAAACTATTCTTTTTTTTAAACTTTTGGTTGTGAATCATTTGTCCATATTGATAAAGAAAATAGAACAAAGCTTGAGTCTAAATCCAAGAAGTGTACCTTTATTGGATATAGTGTTAATGATTTTGGTTATCGATTATGGGATTATAAAAATAACAAAATCATTAGGAGTAGAGATGTCATATTCAATGAGAAGGTCATGTAAAAAGATCAGTTGTAGGGAAAGAAACATGAAGAAGAAAAATAAGAATACACAGTGCTTGGAAATTCCAAAGGAACTTGAAAATAAAAATGTACAACAACAGGAGCATCGGGTACCTCAAACACCTCCAAGTGTTGTTAGAAGATCTACCAGGTTAAGTATACCCCCTGAACGATACTCTCCTTCATTGTATTATTTATTGTTGACTGATTCTAGTGAACCAGAATGTTATGAAGAGGCAATGCAGGTAGACACCAAAAAAAAGTGGAAGCAAGGCATGAAAGAGGAAATGGATTCCTTGGAAAATAACTAGACTTGGGACTTGGTTCAGTTTCCTGCAGGAAAAGAGCATTGTATAATAAATGGGTTTCCAATTTGAAGGAAGAAGATGGAGGAGAAAAGAGGTACAAGGCTAGACTTGTTGTAAAGGGGTTTGCACAAAAGAAAGGTATAGATTTGATGAAATATTTTCTCCTGTTGATAAAATGACTTCAATTAGGACTATTTTAAGCCTTGTGGTAGTAGAAGATTTGTATCTTGAATAGTTAGATGTAAAAACAACTTTTCTCCATGGGGATTTACTTTTCTCCATGGGGATTTGGAGGAAGAGATTTATATGCAGCAGCCACATGGGTATGAGGTCAAAGGGAAGGAGAATTTGGTATGTAGGTTGAAGAAGAGATTGTATGGCCTAAAGCAAGCTCCAAGGTAGTGGTATTTGAAGTTTGACAGGTTTATGATAGAACAGGGTTATAGTAGATGTCATTCCGATCACTGTGTTTATTTTAAAAGGATAGAAAATGGAAGCTATATTATCTTGCTATTGTATGTAGATGAAATGATTGTTGCAGGGTCTAATATGTAGGATATAAATATTCTCAAGAAGAAATTAGCCAATTCATTTGCGATGAAGGATTTGGGTGCTGCAAAGAAAATCCTTGGCATGAGAATAACAAGAGACAGAAAAATTTGAAAATTGACATTGTCTGAGGGTGAGTACACAGAGAAGGTGTTGGAGAGGTTTAGAATGCAGAATGCAAAACCAGTTAGTACACCTTTGGCAAGCCATTTCAAATTAACTAAGGAAATGTGTCCCAAGACAGAGGAGGAGATAAAATACATGTCCAGAGTCCCTTATTCATCAGCAGTTAGCAGCTTGATGTATGCTATGATTTGCACAAGACCGGATATTGTACATGTAGTGGGAGTTGTGAGCAGGTATATGAACAATCCAGGTAAAGAAAGAACATTGGGAGGCAGTAAAGTGGATTCTCAGGTATTTGAGAGGTACTGCTACTCATGCATTATGTTTTGGAAGTTCAGACACTTTTCTACAGGGATATGTTGATTCAAATATGGTAGGTGATAAAGACAGTAGGAGGAGCACCACATGGTATGTTTTTACTATATGTGGAACAACAGTAAGTTGGATTTTGAAACTGAAAAAGTTTTTTTCACTTTCAACAATAGAGGCAGAGTATGTTGCTGCTACAGAGAATAGTAAAGAGATGATTTAGTTATAAAGGTTTATGGAGGAATTGGGAAAGAAGTAGGAGAATAGCAGGTTGCACTGTGACAGTGAGAGTGTAATTCATCTTGCAAATAACTTAGCCTTCCATTCAAAGACTAAGCATATACAGTTGAGGTACCACTTCATATGATCCACCTTGGAAGATGGACATTTGAAGTTGGAAAAGATACACACTAGCCAGAATCCTACAGACATGTTAACAAAGGGAGTAACCAAAGAGAAATTGAGTTCCTGCTCAGTTTTAGTTAGTCTTCAAGAATGAAGATGAAGATGAGAAATTTTCTAGGTCCAAGAAGGTTCAGAGTCCAGCATATACAACAATTATGGAGTTGTTGAGATCAGTCTCCAAGTGGGAGATTGTTTGTTGTGGATCCTGATTATGTTCCTGATTCAGAGGTCCTTGCTTTCAACGATGTTTATACCCCATGAAGACTTTACACCCAAGAAGTATGTACACTCTTCCATGTGGGGGAGTGTAGAGGGGGGATACCCTCTCTACGGGGTCTGGGGAGCCTATCCCCCCGGCTGGGGGTTCAAGGGCAAAGCTCCCGAAGGAAAAATTGCCTTGTAAATGTATATTGTAATTTCATTGTAAATTTGGACCATTCATTATAAGGTCGCAGATCTAACGGTAGAAATTATGTTAGGGTTTTTTTCCCTAGAAGGAAACCCTCTGTTATGAGGGAAATGTATTGCGGCTATGTATTATGGCGAGTATTGTATTTTGTGAGAGGAGACTGTGAGAGAAAGAAGAGGAAGTTACAATGGGTTTTGTTGTAGGTTGTATCCCTTCATTTGCTGGATAATAATAAAGGAAGGACCTGGCAATTTCTATGGTGGACATAGCCCACATTGGGTGAACCACGTAAATCTATGTCTCTATTGTATTGTGTATCTTTTGTGTTTTGTTTCTGCATTTGTTTTATTTTATTTCTCCACGGTCTTGTTTTTCTAACAATTCCCTCCCTGCAAAGGCACGTACAAGTTGGGTTATGTCCAATAACAGTACTATAAAAGGCATAGTTCAAGGGGGTAGATTGAGTTGCAGGTGTGAAATACCAATAAGCGGTATAGGATGTTTGGTGTTTGTAGGTCCCTTAGTTGTTTTGAAAGAGAATACTAATCCTTGTTCATAAACAAGAGTAATTTTTTCATAAACAATAAGATTTTTTCTTAAACAAGAGTTCATTTTTCTTCTACCATACAATGATTAGTTACGTCCAAGATTCCTTAGATATTTCTAATGTTCCTTATAGAGTATAAGATAGTATAATTTAAGTCTAAGTATAAGAATATTATTTTTATATCTCTTTATTTGGTAGTGTGGGTTTATTGGTCAAAGTAAGTCATAATAATGCTTTTTTAAATGAAGTTCTAGGTTCAGGTACTACAGGTGTGTATTGAGGGGAATTTCTCTTAGGTAAAGTGTACGATTTGTTCATGTAGTTACTAATGAGTTGGTTGATTCCTTCTCTAGTTATGCATGATTGTTCTTCCAAGTTCTATGTTCCTTCTATAGTTGTGTTTCCCTAAGTAAGGGTATATAAACTGAGTAATTGGTTTCTTTTCTTCCCTGCCAATGTTAAGTATCTTCTATTCCTTGTTGTTTGGAGTTCTTGGACTAAGAAGAATATAAAAGGAGTTGACTCTTCTTCCCTGTCTAGTGACAAATGATTGATATAAGTGAAACTACTAAATCTTGTTCTTCTTTTCTGATGTTAATCTTGGGATATTGTTATTAACTACAACATGAGTATGTAATCCCTTGTTGAATAAAGAGTGTATCTCAATCTCTATATTATGAAGTGTGGTTTTGTTTATCAAACTACAAGTCAAAGTGGTTTTGGAAGTGAGGCGTAAGGTTCCAATACAAGAGCTAATGTATTCATGTGTTTGTTACTAGTGGTTTGATGAATAAGATATAATGTGTGATGGAAAGAACTATAACTTGTAGTTATAAAGAGAGTTAGCCCTAGATTTCTATAGGAAGTAAGAGGTTGTTGTTCCTGGTTCTTTATTCCTTATTGACTTATAGGAGTTGACTAATCATAATTCAAGAGTCTATATCTTATGTTCCTAATCTAGTTCTATCTTCCTTATATACCAAGTGATATTTTTCTTCTAGAGAGTAAGTAGTTAAATATTGATTCTTTCTTATTTGCAACTAATGAGAGGAGATTGTTGTTAAGCCTGGTATACGTATATATTTGTTGATAGGCCTTGTATATGAGAAAGAAGAAACATAAGAAATTACTATTCCTTGGTTCCCTTTGGGTAATGAGAAATTATTCTATTTGGGGTTGAGCTTTCCCTGTCGGCGGTTTGGGGATATCCCCAGTACGAGACGAAGAAGAATAGAATAAAGAATCATAAGAATTTACTTAGACTACTTAAGTCTCCTTATTTTTACTTTTTAAAGATTATTATTATTACCTTCTTCATACCTTTAATTAATAAGAGGATTCCTTATCTTTTATGTTTTAGTGACCAAAATACCTTTGAGTTATATAAATAAATCTAATTAATTAATAAGAGGAAATTGCTTGCTTGACCATTGATAGAGAGAGGAGAACCAATCATTTTATAAGAAGAATCTAACCTTGTCTAATAGCTTAATACGACCTTATAAATTTCCTCTAAGTTCTACTAAGGAATATCATCTTAAGATAATTTCAGAATTTCTTCTACCTTAACCTTTCTCAACCTAAAGAAGAAGATTACATAATACCTAACCTTAAGAATGAGAGATTTTGTACTATATATATAATATCCTTAAACCTTTAATTACAAGAGATCCTAACTTCTCTTTTATGAATACCTTATTACCTATCTTTATTTCTTTTTTGTGTCCCCTATATAATATCTAAAGACTCTTTTCTTTCCTTATACCTTTAAGAATAATTCAAGGAGACTAATTCCTAAAGAGTATAAGATTCTATAAACTCACTTATACCAATCTAACCTAATATGATACTAATAGGACCAAACCTCTCTATACCTTGACTTCTTAATCCCTTGAAATATAAATTGAGTAAATAGTTGTTGATGATTGATTGAGTTATAGTAATTTCCTAATAACGATCTAAGAGTTTATTCCTTGTTATCGTTCCTATTGTTTAGTTAATGTTATATTTATGAGAGACCAAGGATTTCTTTGAGTGAGTAAGGAGTAAGAATCTAAGCTCATTCTATAGTAATGGATTTTTTGACCTTGCTTCGAGAGTGAGTTAGTGGTTTATTAGGGATGGTGTTGTTGAATATAGGAGTAGTAGTAATTTAAGTAATAGAAAAAAATACCTATAATAGTAAAAAGATGAATACAATATTATTACTACACCTTTGGTCTCTGTATTGATCAAGACTTATGAGTTTTGATTCCTAGTGATGAGTAATGAGGGGTGGAGATACGCAGGATTGATGCCTCCCAACTGAATTTTTCTCTTGTGGTTGTTCTCTAGTTGAATATTCATAAAAGAAGAATATAAATACTAATATAAGAATTCATTATCCCTTAAGTCAACCTATGTTTACGTTTCTCACCCTAAAGGATTCTATCTCCTAATTTATTGATTTTGAAGACCTTAGAATTTAATGAGAAAAGGCCTCTTCATACTTACCTATATAATTCCTCCTTCCTAATTCATTTTCAAGGGGTTTGGGGATCACCCCAAGCCAATATATCAAATCCAAGTCCCATCCAATCCAATAAGATATTATGTGCTCTTTAAGGAAAGCAACGAGTGAAGATACATGTCAAGATAAGAAAAATCCTCCTAATATTGAAGCCAATAAGAATCAATATCTAACTTATAAGAGATTAGCCTATGTTTTGAATCCCTACACACTCACCCCCATCGGTCGGTCACAATATATCGCCGGTGAATTCCTACTAGTTACTAGCAAGTGCGACACCACTTCTGTATAATTGAGGCATATGAGTTTGAGCCATCTTTGAATCACAATACACAGGTCCATGAGAGACAAATGCATTATGGTCCTTATTAACGATGCACTCTTGCGACTTTGTAGTGTCGATTCCTCTGAATTTGTAGTGTTGATTCCTTCGAATTTGTAATGTGGATTCCTCTATACATGTTGAATACCAACATGTTATGCTACGTGTTGAATCACAACATGTAGTGAGAGTAATAAATATCGTATATAAGGAAGGACCTCGTAAAGAAGAGAAAAGGATAAGGATGAACCTATTTCAAACCCAATATTCAAGGTTGATTTCCCTACCTAATGAAGAGAGAAAAGAGAATGATGCATCCTTTGTGATTTCTCTAGGTGATTATGAGGGTAAGAACCTAGATGCAATTCCACCTAATTTACCTTCTCCTACCTAATGAATAGAGTTGTTGTCTAATACTCTTTGGAAATAAAGATGAGTTATCGTATTGGTTTCCCACATGAATTATCGTTCTTACTATGTCGATGTTCGTTATATTTGTAAGGGTGTTATGTGTTCCCTAACTTGAGATGCATCCCTTAGAGAATGACTACCAATTCCTCCTTCCTAATGATCCCAATAAATATAGGAAACAAAACGTTGTGTAAACCCGACCAACAAGAGGGTAAATCCTCATTGTTTTGTCTTTGCTAACCAATGAAAAAATGATTTGATTCTCTTTTGATGGTTACTAACGAATTTCTCCTAATCCGTATAGAGAAGCAAGGTGGATACAACCCAAACTTTTGGAGGCTTCGTTGATAATTAAATTACTAAAGAAGCCTAATGAATTCAAGAGTTGAAACATATATTCAATGATCCTAATTGAGAGAAAAAAAACCTAGATGCATTTGATAGAGAAACCATGTAATTATTACTAGCTAATTTATCGTGATAATGAGACCTAGATTCAACATTGTAATATGTGATGCATTTCGAGATGCATTCTCTTGGATCCACATGTTGTAATATGTGATGTATTATGAGATGAATTCTCATCGATGATATAGGTAATTCATGTATCTAATGTTGTTGTTGGTTCTTGGTGGCTTCTCGACCATTAGGGAGGCTTATCCATTCCTCATCTAATGACTAATTCTACCTTATGTGTTTCCTAATTTGACTAAGATGCATACAAATGAATAAATCCTAATGATTAGAGAGAGGAACAAGGTGTAAATAAAATATCAAATCCCAATAAAGCTAATGAATAGGTCTGAGTATTGGCAGTCTAAGAGAGAAGTCCTCCTATGAAAAGTAGCCCAAGTCTCTTTTCTAACCAATGAGCAAATGATTTGATTGAACAATGATACTTTTGAATGAAAGAATTGTTTTTGGGTAATGAGTTGAGTGAGCCCAAGGAGATGAGTAGATGAGATAATTGTTTTTATCTCCTCATAGGTGAAGAGGTTGTTGGTTCCTCTTATTGTGATATAATCTATATCCTTGTGTCTGTAGTTGTCTTTTTGTCTAGTTGTTGTTTATGGGATTGCTTTGAATGAGCTAGGTTTAGTTATAAGAGTAAGGTTGGGTTATAATATAGAATTTGAGTTCGAGTTATATTAGTGTACTTGTAGTTACTAAGATATCCTAAGTGAAGTCAAAGTGTAGGAGTTTCATAGTTCTAATCCTAGGTTTGTGTTGCTATTGTTTCGATAGTAATTGGTTGATTCTTGTGATAGTTCTATGTTCCTGAGAGAGTTGTATATTCCAAGTTCATAATGATGATCTAAGAGTCTATTTATTTTCTAAGTTCAAGTTTTCGTAGCGGTCGAGTAAGGGTACTTTGACTAATGAACGCTTAAGGATAAGGCATGTAGTTGTTGGGATGAAGGTGGAAGTCATAGGGCGGTGTTCTCGTATCATTTCTTCAAGTAAATATGATGATTTTGTCTTGGATGTATTGATTGCTCCTAGGTTCTATTTCTAGTAAGTGAAGTATGATACATTATTCAGAAAGAAGAGTTGGGGAGGTTCCTACCTCACCCCTTTGTTCTTCAACAATAGAGTTGTAGTTCTAGTGACTAAGCTAATATGAATGAAGATAAGATCCTTCTCCTTTGCTTTGTCTTCCTCCTTAATTTTCCTAATTCCTATTTCCTAGTGACTTAAGAGATACTTAATGGTGGTATAAGAAGAATACTTGAGTTATACTACTTGATAGAGGGGTGAATTGGTATTTCGTAATGTTCCTCAATTCTTGTTCCTTCCCGAAGATGGATAAAGAGATTCCTTTGAAGAAAAATTCCTTACGTTCTTTTAGTATAGGTGAGTATTTTGCAATTCCTAACCTTATGGAGGGGTTGGGGGTTTTAATGAATGAATGCATGGGTTGTTGTTCCTGCTGATAAAATGATTTGATTTGAGTATTAAATGAGAAAATGATTGAATGATTTCAAGATCCTCTCTTCAATGTTGTTCTAAGAGAAAGAATCTAAGGTATCATTGGTGTAAATTGGATCTATGTAAGGGATCTAGTCATATGAATATCAGGATGTGTTGGATCCCTGGTTTCCCTAATCGACCCCCTTGATATTTGTATTATCGACCTGCTCTTTAAAAAGAGAATTGGATCATAAGATGTATTTTATTGTTTGTTTTGGGTAATGTTGGTGTAAGGGTCTTACTTGAGTAATGCTAAGAGGGTGATTGCTTGAAGTGTTATTGTTGTTATGGAGGCTATAGAGGTTTGCTATGGGATGTTAGAGAGTTACAAAGCTCTCAAGAGAGATAGTAGGTTAGAATAAACATCAACTAACATAGAGGAGAAGTATGAACTTATGAATAGAGTCGAATTATCCTATACTACTACTGAATATTATGTTGAATGTATCCTTCTTTCTATCTTAACGGATCTTTAGGTTGAGGGGTTGCTTTAATAAAATAACTAATCATCTTACCTAAACAAGTAAACCTTTCTAAATCCTTGAGAAGGAAAGATTACGGACCTGTTGACCACCTATTTAAACTAGGTGTCAACATCATGTATCATGAAGATATGTACCTGGTGTATGACAAGTTTCACCCCCCCCACCCCCCAACACTTCTTTCTATGTCCATGGAATGTTTTCTCCCCTACATGGGATAATTTTGTAATATGTTATCATGGGTCAAGTTTTATTTTGTTTCCTGGGACTTTATCATTAGGGAAATCCTGTCATAGAGTGTTTTTTTTCTTAGGTAATTAATCTTTCTTTTCAACAATTTTAATTACTCTTGAGTTTTTCACTCAATAATCTTCCAAAGTGGTGAAAGGCGTTCTAGTGATCGAGTCGAGTGGGTGAATGAGGTCTAAATATTTTTTAAATTACCATTCTATACATCTCCTAAAGTAGTATGGAATTTTGATAGCTTTTGATAGGATTTATTTTTATAATTAAAATTTTCCGTAAATTGGAAATTTAATTATTTTTTATGAAAAATGTAAAAATTTGACCCTTATGGATTTTTTATAGGGGTGTGAGTACTCAAATAAAATGGATTATGATCCCCTACACCTTTGGACCAAATTTCAGCTGAATTGGACAAGTTTTTCTAGGTCATTGTCCATTAGGAGTCAAAGTCAGTCAAAAGTCAACAAATAATTGGCTAAGGTAAAAAGCCAAAAAATTGTTAAAATGTATAATGTCATGTGAGAGAGTGGGTAAATGGTTTATAATTTATTTCCTAAGTTGGAAGAGTGAAAATCCACTTAGAATACCCCCCCATGCCAAGTCAACAACCAAAAGTAAGTCTCCCTANACCAAAAGTAAGTCTCCCTAGTGAAAAGTGTGCCCCCCTTCTTCATGAACTTAGGGGAAAGTAAAAATTAAAGTGAAAAGGTACCTAAAACCCTAAGTGCACCATTCCTATAGACTAACCTCATGTTTGAACAAGATAAAATGGGTTTCCCCCCTTCACACCTCACCCCTCAAACCCTAACTCAATACCAAAACCCTAAAAGTGTGCCCTCCTTGTTCTCTCTCTTTTGGATGGGTGACACTTGTAATTAATCCAAGAGGGGTCTCTCCTCTCTCCCTCCTTTAAAAGTAATCCCTCTCTCCTCATTTTGATATCATTTTTCACAACAACTCTATTATGCCAAAATCTCTCCCCACTCTCTCTCATTCTCTTCCATTTTTCTCTTGAAATTCTGGTGCCATTTGGTAACCTTTCTTGGAGCAATAAAGTGAAGCTTTGGAGGATCTCTTGGTGTTCTCTTGGTGTTCTTGGTGCATTCTTGGTGATTTTGGATACTCTTGTATGACATTTTCTCTTAGTGAGGTAATATTGCAAAGTTTTGTTTATTTTTTCTTCAAATTGTTTTACTTGAAGAACCCTAAGGAAAGTATTTTGCTAGGGATAAATCTGTAGTAGTATTGCTATAGGTTTATGTGATTTGATTTTATTAGTGTTTGCAAAGTATTTTGTAGGCCTTTTAAAATATATCACCTTCTTGCCTCATTGTGTAGCAAGGGTTTATAGATTTACAGGTTGTCAAAGCTTGGAGGAATAACTCCAAAGGCTTCATTTCACTTCACATAGTTTTATGTTCAATTTTCAGCCTTCTATTTATTTATTTTCTACATACATAATCACTTAAATCTTGCTAAAAAATCAATTTTCAATTTCAGATTAATTTCTGTAAATATTTATGTATATATGCTAACATAAAACTAACATTTTGTGGTGATTTTTAGCATTTTCCATAAAGTTTTGTTTGTTGTTTTATGCAGGTTTTCACCATTAAAAAGGGAGGTGCTTCCCAAAATTGGCCACTAAAATCTCAAGAAAACATCTACAAGATTTGGTGCAAACCCCCTTTCTTTCTCTTACTTTCTAAAGTCATTGTAAGCAACCCAAGAGACTCTCTTGGGCTTGCACTTTCTATTTCTTTCCAAGTTTAAAATCTGTAAACTAATTTTAATTGTTTTCCCACACCTTGCATTCTGCTTGGCTCTGCCATCTTTGCAAAATCGTGTCGGCTAGGATTAGAAATAATTTTCTAACTTTTGCTTTATTTAACTTTGTCCACTTTTTCCACAAAATCGGAAGGCTTTTTCCTCCACCTTGTGCCAAAGTAGTGTGGTTAATTTGTTTAAGTTATTTATTTTAATTATTTTTTTTTTACCACACCTTGCATGTAAGTGGCTATGCATGTTGGTGCAAGTTTGATCAGACCATGGTCCTTTTCAGGTTACCAACAAAGGGTGTCGAGTAGTCTAGAGCGCTGGCATTTTCATCTCCCCTAAAGAGAAGAAGTCTCACCCGAAGGGTTGCTGAGAAAACTATATAGGGAAGGGAAAGGAAAAGACTTAGGAGGATTCACAGAACCTTCAAGATTCATCTTGATCTTGCGCAAGACATCTAACTATCAAACAGATCTGAACTCATGTGTGCAAGAACTGAACCTACTTATGTTGCAGAAAATCATTTAAACACAGAGCCATCATGTGGAAATTATAAACCATAAAGAAGTACTGTAATGCATGAGTAAAACACAAGAATACACAACATATTTTTAAAATCTAGATCCTTCTTCATATTATCTTCAGAATCTTTCTTCATTTACAAGATCATAAACACATAGTAGTGCTCTGTTACAAACTCTTGGCCCTAGATTCATGACACATAGATCTAAATCTCAAAAGGTGTACAGATTACATTAAAAAATCTTGCCTTTGGCCTCTCAGTCGCGTACAATAACTATGACATCAACCTAACAGTAAGGGAAAGATCAAACTGAATGCAATCATAATTCAACTGAACCAACAATTAACAACTAGAAGCTAATAACTAACAACTAACAACTAATAGATAACAACTAACCCCTTTACAATTGCATTCCTCCCTATATATAAGTTAAGTTGTGTCTTCTGTCTTGGTTCACACACTTTCTTGTTCTGTTGCAACCGCTTTTTCTTTGCTGGCGTTGTGTTGTCCTTTTCACAACTGATTTCTGTTGCTCTTTCTTTCTTTGTTATCCAACTTATTATGAAGCTTGCACATAGGGTAATCGGCCAAAACTTGTGCAATTCCTTATCCCAAAAATGAAGGGCCCAACAAGCTCCAACCACAAACCTTGACTCGCCCTCGAGTCAAGTGCTCGGTTCTTTCAAAGCTTCCAAGAGTAAATGTTGTTTTCCCTTGTCCTCTTTTTATTCTTCCTTCTGCTCTTTTGTTTGTGATTTCTCTTCTTTTTCCTCTTCAAACGAAGGGCCCAAATTTGGGACCCACTCCAAAGCCCGCTCTCTCACTCCTTGAAAGCTTCCAACTTTATCCTGCCACTTCTTGGCAAGGAGTGATGCCTCTGCTATGAACTGTTGGGTCGCCTCTGTACTACACCCCTTTGGCTTGGATGCGACCAATGAGTTCCACTCAGAATTTGTTGTTACATCAAATTGATGCATCTACATGTACACTATCTGGATGACAGGCCGAAAGTCACTCAGCTCCTAATTTTCTACAGATTGCGCCTCAAAGATGGAATTCAACTCATTGTCCGCCTGTTGTATTTGGTCGAACTTTTGTTGTTGCTATAAATGATCCATCGTGGCCACAAATTCTTCATTGATCACCTATATTTTGGTGTTCACATCCTCCAAGACCTGGTTGCATCTAGCGATGATGCCCATCCAATCGTTGACTTCCCTGAAAATATTTGTGCATTCAACTATGTGCTTATGCAGTGATTCTTGGGCATTGTTTCCTTCTAGTACTATCTTCTCCATATGCTCCTATAGCTTCTGAGGTTTCTTCTCTGCTTCTTGTTGATTTTGTCACAACTGCACTTCCAGATGTTGAGCGTGAGTGGCCAGTTGTGTCCATGCTCCTTGGAGCAGCTCAATATGATGCTCTAGTTCTCCTACATTGTTGGATTTGGGCAGTTGGGGTGAAACCTTCCGAATATCCGGCTAGGCTTGAGCAAGCCTTTCCTACACTCTTTCCAGTTGACACTCAACCTGGAAATTTTCATGCATTTCTTGTGTCCTGCATGCTTGCACAAGGAGAACCTCATCCCTTTCATATTTGGAAGACCTCTTAGCCTATTGGATCCTCTAATCTAGTTGATCAGTGTATTCTATGATCGTTCTAACCAAGTGTGTTGCTGGCCACTGTGCAAGGTCAATGGGAGACAATGCTACGTCGCTTTTTTCTCGAGTATGCAGTGGAATTCCACTGGCCGCTGAGTGTTCTGTGGGGGTATCTACTTCCTCCTCCCTTGGGGATGGTCCTGGCACAAGACTCAACGTTAATGTTGATGGAAAAAGTTTTAGAACCTCTATTCTAGCCAGGCAGAGTTGCAACAACTCTACGCACTGCTAAGGGTTTTGCAGATCCAATTCCATCTGTTCCTGCATGGGTGTCACACTCTTCTCGGATGTTGATTATGGTTCCTTCTAAACCTCTGGTATCTCCTCCCCTTTACTTTCGTTGGCTTCTTGCATTGCGCTTCCCTAGACACCCTTAGCCTTAGCTGTTGAGGGGATGCGATGGGTACTTTGAGCTTGGGTATCCTCCACAGTTTGGGTGTCCTTTTTCGACACAAAAGGAACAATTTGTTGGTCCTAGATGTCTGGGTTCGGACCAGTCAGTTGCAGACTGTGCTCTGGTACTTCGGGGGTTGGACCAGAAACTTCTGGTCTCGGCTCAGGAAACTCCTTGGTTGTTTCTAGGAGTTCTTGCTCTTCTTTCTCTAGGGGATCGAGATGAATCGACTCTGGATTTGTGGTTTGGGGTGGATTGGTGGTTTCTGGGGGTGGCGAATGGGGATGTGATGGTGATGGAGGGTGTTCATTGATGATGGTGGATGGAAAGGTGTCAGGATCAAGGTCATCTTGAATATGGATGATGGGGGTTTCTATGACCATTGAGTGAGTGCGGGGGATGATCGATGCAATGGGTTGGGGGTTCAGAACTTTACTCAGCAAGACCCTGGTTATGAGCTTCTTCACCACTGGTTTTGTGCTGAATGCAACACTCAGGATCTCATTGACGTCCGCACTTATCAACATGAATTTATCTGGAAGCGGGTGGAATACCGACAACATTATTTTCTTACAGTCCAATGGCTACATCTCGTCTTCGTCCTCAGAGTCTGACTGTGCTGGAGCTTCTTTCTTATGCGGCTCAGAGCCTGAGATTCGTCCTACCCTTGCTTATTTGTGTTTCTTCTTCAACATCTCGACAGGCAGAATAAAGTGCATCCCTGACTTGCACGGGTTGCGTTTAAATCATGGCCACAACATTACCTCTTTTTCGAAGGCCTCCTCATCCAGGTACAATGACAACATACTCAAGTGAAAGTCCTCCCTGTTAACATGCCTTGGCCATACAAACATATGATGTCAGTTAATTCTAAAAGCAATGTTCCTGGTGTTGCAGTTGAGGAGCTCCTATGGAATTTGTAGCCTCTGCGTGGCATCTATAATCCCACTGTACCACTTAGCGAATGTTGTGGTGTTGAAAGTTGTATTCTCCGAATCTATCCTGGATTTCCAGGGCTCAAACATCTTCGCAAGGAGTCCCTTGTCTTCTAGCACCGACGGTCTTCCCATGGGTGGTTTCCACTTGAACATATCAAATTCCATTAACAAATATTCATAAGTGATAAGTGAAGGTGCCTCCCTTTTCCTCGGCTTCCTCGCAAGCCACTAGTAGTTCCTCCAACAAGTAACTACACCAGTTTAATATAACACCATTGGTGCAAAATTCTACTACTGACAATGCATCTAGCGTGCATCCTCCCTTGTAATATGACCTCATAACCTTGTTGGCTATGATGTAACAACCAATATTGATTGTCTCTAGTAGTATGGGGTCAAGTTTTACTATGTTCCCCCCCCCTCTTTGTGTTGACCCTCTCATAGAGGTTGGGTTCTCCTTTTTTTATTGTTGTGCTTACTAGGACCCTGGAATCATTTCGACACATCCTCCCCTTTGAAGGACAGTTCAGTAAGCTGATGGATGTCTTCAGCATGGATTGGGTACCGCCTATCCAACCAGAGACTTCGGTCATGCACCCTGCTGATTAGGAATTTGGTGCATCACGCAACCTCACCAATGGTACTGAATACTGGTAGGTCTCTAAGGTTCATGATAGTCGAGTTGAATAGGTTGATAAATTCCAGTTTTGGCACGAATTGCATGCCTCCCAACTCGTATGGAGCTATGTACCAGAAGACGCCTATTTTCATATGGGGGAACAATATTACATCTGTTAAGTCAAGATCAAGGATCTTGACCTGCTCCACCTTCCCCTGGAGATCACCTACGACCTCAAATCGGGGGTCCCAGGGCTCGTCTGGTACTGTGTCTTTGGACATGGCGCTTTGACTTCCTGTGGCTCTTGGAATTGTGGATTCTGAGTTATCACAACCTCTGGAGTGAGCTAAGGACTAGGGGTCATGACTATGGGTTTCACAATTGCACAGGCTTGCTCGCTCTACATAATTCATAAATTACTAAGTTATTTTGAAAATGATGTGTTCTATGATGAGTTCTCAGAGCCTTATACTCAGGCTTAGCGGCAAGTTTAGCAATAACTGTTGTTCATTATGACCATATGGATGCAACTTGGATCTGATTTGTTCGACGGGACAAGTTAACAGGGTAAATCCTATCGGGTGATTCTGGCATTTACTTGTGTGAGTTGGATAGGGACATGGCCAGTTTGATACCTTTCTATTTGACGAGTGGGAATCCTGGCACGAATACCAATGACATCTTTGCATATCGTGGATTTATGGCTTAATTTAATTCTGATGGGGTACTATAATGGAAATAAAGGTTGTGACTAGAATGGGTTCGTGTGGCACATGGATTTAGGTCATATTTAGATTCATTCTCCCTCCAACCACAAAGGGGTCCTCGCCATATTAATGAATGTCATTTAATGGATTCTTTATGCTTATGATCCTATGCTTTTGATTCAGTCATTCTGCATCAACCGACACTTAAACAAAAAAATGAACTATGTGTCATGGCGTAACACTACTCACATCGACTTTATTAACTGAATTTACAAAAATTGCAAAAAACTCAAATCTACCTATTATACATGCTCCTTCGTATTAGAGAAACAATCCTTTTAGCTCAGTTTCGAGATATATAGGGTTTCAGGAGAGCGCCATTCAACCATCCTGGTTGCAGCATACCATCCAGTTGCGCGAGTCTGACTGCTCCTGAGGGTCAGATCTCCGCAATTCTAAATGGTCTCAACCAATGCATTCACAATTTTCAAGGATGCTTTTGGTACCGACTATTATAGAGTAGAACATTGTCTCCTTGCACAAATACTTTGGTTTTAATGTTCCTATCATGCCAAGATTTTTGTGTTTCTTTTTCAACCGACTGATGGATGTCTACTAAAAACCTGGTCTTCCCGATTTCTTGTAACTCCATAAGTCTCTGCATAACTGATTCTTCCTTAGACATATGTGTGATATGTGCAATGTACAAACTTGGAGTGATGAATTCTGTAGGCACCACTACCTCTTCCCATAAACTACCTGGAACGACGTGTACCTATGGAGTTTCTTTGTGGTTGTCCTATAAGCCAATAGTACTGCTGAAACTCTGTCATCCCAATATTCCTGATTTGCGCAACAGACCTTTGTTAACCCTCTCTCTAGAATCTTGTTGAATTCTTCTACTGTTCCATTGGCTTGCGAGTGGTAGGGGCTACTTTTGTGATGTTGGATCAAGAACTCTGTTGTAATCTTGGCTATAGTGCTACTAATAAAATGAGCTCCCTGATCACTGGTTAGGCTTCTAGGACATCCGAATCGAGTGATAATATTATAAAATATGAGCCTAGCAGCAGTATCGATCGACAAATCATGAACAACTGTTGCTTCAACCCAACATGTAAGGTAGTCAGTTGTGGTAATGATGTACCTATCCTTTGAATTCTTAGTTGTGGGGTTGATCGGTCCAATGAAGTCAACTGCCCACTTATGAAATGCTTGTAGAGCTCAAATTGGTTGAAGTGGTAATTCATCTCGTCATGACGACTTACCCACTCTTTGACAAACATCACATGATCTAGCGTATACCTTTGCATCCTTGAAGAGTGTTGCCCACCAAAGTCTGGCTTGGAGAAATTTTTGCGCAATGGCCTTTCCTCCTACATGACCTCCCACAACTCCATTGTGGAATTCCCAGAGTATATCCTGTCTTTCATGGTCTAAGACGCATCTTCTGAGGATACTATATATTCCCAATTTATACAACTGTCCCACAATCAACTGGTAATACGTTGCTCTCACAACCATATGGTGTTTCTGGGTTGCAAAATATGTTTCTGGGTAGGCCCCTGTACTTAAGAAAAATTCTATGTCCTCCAGGTACTCTGGTATGGCCTCAACCCGGAACAATTATGCATCTGGGAGCCGATCGTCGACTGCTTTGCCACTTTCCCCTGACTCTAATCTAGATAGGTGATCAAGTACTACATTGTATCTTCCAGGCTTAACGATTACTTCAAAATAAAATTCCTGAAATAATAGCAACCATATACAAATTCCCCCTTCCAACACAAGTTTGTTAACTAGATATTTTAATGCAGAATGATCAATAAAGAACATGAAATGAGAACCTAACAAATAATGTCTAAATTTCTGCAAACATAGATCATGGCTAAACCCTCCCTTTCTGTCATTGTGTAGTTTCGCTCTGTTTGTGACAACTTCTGACTCGCAAAATAGATAGGATGATCCATGGATCCATCTCCAAGTTGTGCTAAGATAACTCCTAAGGAAATTCCTGAAGCGTCTACATGGACATGAAATTCATTTTCCCAGTTTGGGAATATCAGAATCAGTGTTGTGTTGAGATTATCCTTTAGGGTCTCGAATGCTTTATCACATTCTAGAGTCCATTGGAACATTTCATCCTTTTTCAATAGGTTTTCCAGAGGTGCAGTAATGTTTGCATATCTTCTAATGAACCTCCGATAGTACCCTGTGTGTCCCAGTGTGGAGCACAACTTCTTAGCACTCATAGGTGGTGGCATGTTCACAATAACTACAAGTTTGGTTGGGTCTAATAATACACCTTCTCGGTAGACTATGTGGCCCAAAAAATTCCCATGTGGTATGCAGAAGATACACTTTCTGAGATTGAATGATATCTGCAAGTCTTTGCATCTGTCAAACATCAACCGTAACATCGCAACATGTTCCTTAAGCATACTATATATCGTCCAATCATCCATATAAAATTCTATAAACTTGTGAATAAACTCTGTGAAAGATGCTATTACAATCCTGGAGAAAACTATAGGGTCGTTCCTCAAGCCAAATGACATCACATTGTATGAGAAATATCCCCATTCTGTTATGAATGTGGTCTTCTTTTTGTCCTCTTCAACAATCCTAACTTGGTGGTACCCTGAAAATCCATCTATGAATGAGTACGCTTCCTTCCCCACAACCTATTATAGCACCTCATCAGTAAAAGGTGTTGGGAAAGGGTCATGTACACAGGCATAGTTAAGGCTTCTATAGTCTACACAGACCCTGATATCCTCTGTGCCTTTCTTGCTTTGAATGACTATTGGGATGACCCATTTTTCTTCTTCTACTGCAAAAATGAGTCTCGCTTCGAACATCTTGTCTATATCTTTCTTAAATTTCTCTTTTACTCTAGGGTTAATATGGTATGGTCTATGCCTCATAGGCTTGGATATTGGTTTCAATTTGATTTTCATTTCTCCCATAACTCCTTTGATTCCCTTCAACTCTGAAATTTTTTTTGGGAACAAATCCTCATATTCTCACAACAAACTCTGTATTTCTTGACTAGTTCGCTCATCCCAGTAGTCTCCCACCATGGATATATTAGGTTTCTCTATGGTCCCTATATTGACTTTACACAATTTTAATGGATGATTTTAGGAACTATCAATCTGACTGGGTATGGTGTTCTGGATTTCTCTATTCCCTTCTATCTCTTTAATGGCTAGGTTTCTCAATTCCTCTAAGTCATCTGGGCTTTCTGAATCCCTGCTAATCTGATAGAATTCTATAGGATTCTTTGTGGAGGGTAAATGAAGGTTGGTCTGAAGTTCTTGAATATGATTTGGACATACCACTATGTTTGATTTCTGATTACTATTATCTATAAAAATAAATTCTTTAATCTTTTGCAGGGCTACTTCAAGCTCAGGGTAATTACTTGTAAATGAGAAGTCCTTGCAAAAATGAGCTGCCAACATTTTCCAGTCGCTGGTCTGTCTTCTGGTTTCCTCATGTATGAACCAAGCTTTCGTGATTGGACCTAGAGAATGGGTAAATACTTGAACCTAGAAGCGAGAGGGTATTTCCCTGTCTTGCCACTGTGTCATGCACTGTTCAATATGTACTTTAGGATCAGATTCTCCGTTGAACAGTCGCACAACTTGGAAATCAATTTTCATCGTTGATTCCAACTGATCCTTATTCTAAAACCTATACTTGATAGCTTGATTTACATCATCCCAAGTTATGAGTAAGGCTTTATGATTATCCCACCATCCGATAAGGGTGTCTTGAAAGGATACATCTAGTACTAAGATCCTTTGATCCTCTACTACCTTTTCTTCCATGCTAAGCATAAAACTGTCGAGTCATGAGGTGCCATCATATACTAGGTTTTCTATGACTTCGGTCCCAACCCATATGGTTGCTCTGACAATTTCACATCTCCTTGAGAGTTTTTCGTATGAGCCTTGCTACGAACTGTCAAATGCCAATTCTGAATATTCGTTTACTGATTGTATACTCCTCAAACTTACTATCCATCAGTAGTGGGATTTATGTAATTGTCTCTTGTCCTAGTTGTTACAGTATACAGTTGATCCAAGTATTCTCCCTCCATATTATTGTTTATTTTCTCTATATATCTGGGTCCTACAAATGGATCCAAGAGTTGAACTACTTTGATTCTCTCAACCTCAAAGGTCATGGTGTCTTTCTTTAAGTCAATTACTGCATAGTTTTTGTAGGCCCAATCAATGCCAAGTAGTGCAGGGTAAGGGTCCTTTATCCCCTATGATTTCAATCACTTCAAAGTCAACTACGGTCTTCACTCCCGCATCATCTATTTCCATGTTCTCCAATCTTCCTATTGGGAAAATACAATACTGGTTGGCCATTCTTAACTTAATTGGGGAATATGTCGGCCTAGGTTTTCCTAAGGCTTCCCTTGTTCTCTTAGGAAGAATTTTCACATCGTATCCTAGATCCAACATGACATCTTTAATCTCAAATTCATCTAACTGGGCTACTAGTCTGAATTATTTTCCAGTTCATACTTTTCTTCTCTGCACTCTCTGAGTACTCTTCTTAGGAATACTAGCCCTTGTTCCTACTTCTATGGGTTCTTCATTCCCTAAAAATAGGTATAACACATTGCACAGCTTCTCTGTTAATTGATCGTTCCTGAGAATGTCAGAAAATAATTGAAACCAAAGGTCGACTACATTTTGAGGTTGCTCAAGTTGTCTTAGTGTGACTACAGGATTTTTGAGTGTAGGGGGTGAAGGAGGGACTTGCACAATATTAGGGTAAACAATAGGCTATGGGGGTTTCCCTCGCATCTCAGGGCATCTTTAAAGAACAAATTATGTTTTAGAGGGTCATACCTATCTTCTTTAGGTGATTCTTTCTGGATCTGGGGCAGAGTATCAACATCAACTCATGTCTTTTCTCCTCCTCGAGTAACAATATTGAGGTTGGGAAATTTTCTCTTAATAACTCTCTTGATTTCTAAAATGATGAGGTTAGTTCCTCATTGTCGTACCCTATATTCCCATTTTGCAATTAATTATGGGCAATATTCAATTGTGTTCCAATTGGTTCTACAGAGAGAGCACCATGGCTGCCTTGGATGAGGACAATATCTAGCCATTTGGCCTTGCTCATCACAGTCATAGCATCTGCTTGGCCCTCTTCCCCCAATTCTTCCTCCTCTGAAGTCTCCTCCAGCTCCACCTCCTCGACCTCTTCCTGGTTCCTCAGGGTTCTCATTCACCCTGAATGTTGTTCGGTCCAAACTGTCTACAAGTGCATCCAACACTCTACATTGATTGGTGGTATGTGTGGTAGATGCACAGAACTCATAGTGTACTATATTTGGTACCGCCAAATATTTTTGCATAATGGGGCACTTTTCTTTCCCATGCCCATGGATTCGACAGATCTCACAATACTCAACTTCTGGTGCTACTTGGCTCCCAGGAAAAGCATGATATGGGGTGGGGTTATGGAATGGTAAGTTCACAGACACTTGCACAACTCTTCCTGTGGGTCCTAGTGGGGTTCCCATGGAGTTCTGAGGAGGTTCCATTCCCCTCATTTGTGGAAATTTGTTCACTAGATGTCCTTCTATATAACAACTGGTGCACCAGACCTACGGTCGTCCTAGTCTAGGTATTGTCATTTCTTGAATATTTTCTGTAAGCATTGATATATTCCCTTGTAGTTGTGCCAAGTTCGCATCTGCTAGGGGTATGGTCACTCTCAGGCTCCCAAGGTATCCCTCCATGGCTTCAATCTTCATCGATTGTTCCAAGGTGCCTATCAAAGCGGCTATCCACTATTGTGTTAGAGGAATTCGGGTCAGAGGTAGAAATCCATGAATGTACCATTCCCTTTGATGTTCCTCATGGATTGGATGTGGTAACCTCCCTATAGAATATTTAAACTTCTGGTTGTATTCCCAGGTTGATTCACCTTCCCTTTGTTGAATCTCGCACAACTCAGACAGAGCCTGTTGTTCTGACTGAAGTAGTTTAAACTCTGTTATGAACCAGGTCCATACCTGGCCAAGTGTGAATGCTTGGCCTTGCATTCCTGGAACTCTTGGTTCAATGATATTCATTTACCACTTGAGAGCACGACCTCTCAAGGTAGTCTGGAACTTAACCAACTTATTCACATCCAGAGTCCCTCTAGATCTCCAGATTGCTTCGCACAAGAACTAATGTTTCTCAACATCTTCATCTCCCTTACCCAAAAATTATGGGTATCGGGCAATAGAACCTTCCACGTGACCAACCATTTTTTTATCTTGGCGCTCTTATCAAAATGAAACCTAACGATACTTCTTGTGATCTACCAGGGGATCCCAATATCCTCTCTGTACACGCACTTCTTGGATGTGACTGACTAACTAATTGTGCTGGAACAGAACTAGCATGAGAAGGTAGTATCGAACTTACCACTTGTATAGATGACACTTGGGGTACGGGTGATTCGGGGCTAGCTCCACTGGCTTCAGGGAATTTTTCTTTGATTCAGGGGGTCTAATTTTCTTCCACTAGAGAGGTCTCTTCAGTTGAGTTCCCGATCTCTCCTATCATCGAGGCTGAATATTCTCTTTCTTATTCAATATTCATGCTGACTTCCTCCTCTCTTACATCTACACCTTTTCTTTCTTGTCCAACCTCCTGGGGACTTCTTTCTCTCTGTGCTTCTCTCTCACTTAATCTTTGACTGACCAATCTTTCTTGTCTTCTCATATTCTGCAACTCTTCCATTTGTCTTTCCTCTACTTCTCCTAGTCTGAATTCTTTCCGAAAATTCTCAAACTGTCCTGCTACTTTCTTAATCTTACCGCGCTACCACTTCTCAACTATGGTGGCTCTTTTCAAGGCTCTCTTGTCTCTTCAGTCAATTTATTGTTGTTTCCCTCCCATTTGTCAAATAACCCTTCCCCTCTCTCAAGCCATGACTCTACCCTAACCTCACCCTACCCCAAGCGAGGGTGTTTACATTTCCATCTCAGTCGGGGACATGGTCAACATCCCCTCTTCCATCAAGAAAACTTTAATCCACAGGGGGGTTTCTCTCAACAGTCTTCCCCTTGCATATTTCTTGAAATTTGCCTCTGCTAACGAAAAATATTGGTGTTTCTCGACTACAAACTCGATAATGTATCCCTCTAATGTGGTCTTGACCCATAAATCAATCGCTTATGTGACTGGACAATCCAGCCGATAGAAGTGTTGCAATATTTTATGTGTCCCAAGTACAAATCCTCTTAACTTGTTCTTGGAACTCTGGAGTTTCTTGGAGCCTATTTATCTAGTGGAAAAGTTCTTCTGGGAACTTAACCCAGAATATCTCGTACTGGACACTTGATCTTTATGAATAAAATACTACCCCACGAGTATCTTTCACAGATTTTCCCCTCAGCTCCGCTTCTTTCCATATGAAGGCATCACAGTTTCTTTCCTGCCATTGGTCAATATTAGATCTGTGAATCCGTCGAAGAATCCTCCCTACAGGTTCCCTTTTGACGCAATTCCCGGGAACAAAACCATTTTGTTGGTGCAAGTTTGATGAGACCGGGGTCCTTCTCAGGTTACCAACAAAAGGTACCGAGTAGTCTTGAGCACTGGCATTTTCATCTCCTCTGAAGAGAGGAAGTCTCACCTGAAGCATTGCTAAGACAACTAGATAGGGAAGGGAAAGGAAAATACTTAGGAGGATTCACATAACCTTTAATATTCATCCCGATCTTGTGCAAGACATCTAACTATCAAACAGATCTGAACTCATGTGTGCAAGAACTTAACCTACTTATGTTGCAGAAAATAATTTAAACACAGAGCCATCATGTGGAACTTATAAACCATAAAGAAGTACTATAATGCATGAGTAAAACACAATAAGACACAACGTATTTTGAAAATTTAGATCCTTCTTCATATTATCTTCATAATCTTTCTTCATTTACAAGCTCAGAAACACACAATAGTGCTCCATTACAGACTCTTGGCCCTGGAATCATGTTGCAGAGCTCTAACTCTCAAAACGTGTACATATTACATTACAAAATCTTGGCTCTGACCTATCAGCTGCGTACAATAACTATGACATCAACCTAATAGTAAGGGAAAGATCGAACTAAACGCAATCACAAGTCAACCGAATCAACATCTAACAACTAGCAACTAGCAACTAACAACTAACATCTAACAACTAACCCCTTTACAATCACATTCCTCCTATATATAAGCTAAGTTATGTCTTATGTCTTGGTTTTCACACTTTCTTTTTCTGTTATGACCACTTTTTCTTTGCTGGCATTGGGTTGTCCTTTTCACAACTGAGTTCTGTTGCTCTTTCTTACTCTGTTGTCCAGCTTCATCTGAAGCTTGTGCATAGGGTACTCGGCCAAAACTTGCACAATTCCTTATCCCAAAAATGAAGGGCCCAACAATGCCATCCTACAATATCATGCTGGATAGTGTTTATAAATTTATTTTGTTGAAAAGTAAACAAAATTTACCTATCCTTTGCTCCATATTCCCTCCCCTTTCCCCTTTGTGGATCTTGGGTAATAAGAAAGGTCAAAGGATTGAGTGGTTAGTTTAATTAGACACTCATTTTCCATTATTGTTTGGCTTCTAAAATAAGGTGACTTGTGGAGGCTAGCAAGGGTTGAAGTCGGAGACAGTTTCATGACACTAAGTGTCCTCCTTGTTGAGCGCCCAAGCATTTTGGACTTGATCTGCAGAGCTAGGGGATAACCTTGTTGTTCTTCTTATTGAGCACCCATCATTTTCTCTTGGCTAAGGGATAAGAACTTGGGGTAGCAACATAGCTTAGGTTTGCAAATCCTCACATATAAACCCCTAAGTTAATGAGAGACTTAAAACTAACTAAAAACAACCTATACACTTGCATAACATTTAAATTTCCTTTCAATTTATTTTCAAGTATTTACATTCCATTCATTTTTATGCAAGTTATTTTCATGTGTAAATATTTACATTTATTTATTCACAAGTATTCTTTATTTATTCTTTGTTTTGAAATAATTGTATAAAGTTACGTTTAATTTCATTGTGTAGATAGTTCTTA
The DNA here is from genome assembly GCA_900067695.1 of Picea abies. Classification (NCBI taxonomy): domain Eukaryota; kingdom Viridiplantae; phylum Streptophyta; class Pinopsida; order Pinales; family Pinaceae; genus Picea; species Picea abies. The sequence goes on from CBVK0100099035.1 coordinate 24,860, forward strand.
ATTTGTTCTGTTATTGTAAAATTGTCATTCTTTTATATATATTGGAATAAGTGGAATTTTTAGGCACTAGTCTAATTATGGTTTAATAAATAAAGGTTTTCTTGTCATTGAAATATTGCATATTGCATTGGTTGTTTGTCATTGGGTTGGGTAACACTATTCAACAATTTAATTAACTCGTAGAATTTTAAGTAAAACCTTCACATAGTTTAATAGGGTCTACCCCCCTTGGCTTCCTTAGGAGTGATCCTAGACGAAAGGAATCCATATTGAGGTGACAATGGGTCTGGATTCAAGTTTGTTCCGCCAAGGACACACCAAGTGGGTTTTTGACTTCTTCATGTTTGTAGGTTTGTATTAGGACGACAACATCTTTGGTGCAATTGCCACGGATAAGTCTCTTATCCTTGGTTAATTGAAAAAATTTAATTAACTCTTTAAAAACTAAGTAATAAAGTTTTCCCTTAATTTATTTTAACTTGAGAGCTTTTGTTAGACATTGCTTAATCTCCAAGTGGCGACTCCATTTGATAATTCTTGGAGGTATCCTACCAAAAGCAACCTGCAAGGGTTGGTTGATTCTCTTCCTGAACCTGAAAGTGTGTATAGGAGGAGAATAAACAGACTAGATCCTCGTAGGATCCTTGAAAGTCTTGGAGAAGAAACAATCTCTAATATACATCTCTTGTTTGTAGATAATAATCCTACAACAGCTATGGGTGACCCATTGAGGCCATGTAATTTTACTAATATTCAAGGTTATCCTCATCCTATTCCTGACAAAGCTATCGAGACATTACCTACTTTTCAGGGAATCAATGTTGTTAGTGCCAAGACTCACATCCTAAATTTCAACATGTGCATCCTAAAATGGTGTAATGTTCACAATTATGAAGATATGAAGATGACTCATTTTATGTATTCTCTGGAAGGGGATGTAGTAGAATGGTTCACAGAACATGATCGTAACAAATTCAACACTATAAAAGAAATCACAAAAGCATTCAATGAAAGATGGGGTGATCAGAAGGAAGACCGTCATTTATTGGTTTCCTTTAACTCTAGTCAAAAGAAGGAAAATGAAACAGTGGAAAAATTCAATAAGAGATTTAATGACTTGGTTAAAATCCACCCTCAAACTATTAAGCCTCCTGATGCCTCAATATTAATTCATTATATGGAATCCTTTGAGGGAGAAATCAGATATCAGTTGAGGGATAAAGAGCCAACAACTATAAAGGATGCACAAAATTATGCCATCAAAATAGATAAGAATATGCAAGATGTTAGGAATTCAAATATTCTTGGTTTCACAAGGGGAGATTCTTCCAAAACCAATGAAAAGAAGAATAATAAAGTTGAAAATCAAGAATCTTCTAATCATAGAATCAAGGATATCACCTAATTAATTAAGAAAATGGAGATTAACCAGGCTAATCAAATGAAGCAAATAGAGATTAACCAGGATAATCAAATGAGAGAACATGTTAATCAGATGACAGCCATGCAAAATAGGTTGGTGGCCATGGAGAGGGATCAAGCTAACAGATCTCATCATAAGCCAAATGATAAGTGGAAAAAGAAACCTCCGCCACAAGAGAAAATCCCCCAAATCCTTTTGTGTCTACTAACTTGGTTGACCACCAAGTTATACCATATTGTAGGCCTTGTGGGCAATTTCATGAAGAATCAACCTGCCAATTTTATCTTCAAATTTGTAATGAAGGGGAACCCTCTAGATAAAAAAATGAACAAGTTAATATGTGTGGTCAAAAATATAATATGGGCATGGATGAATGGATGGAATTAATGGAGCATAGTAGGGAGGTAAATTTCATGAATGAAGTTGTGAACAAAGTAACGAATTTTTTTTATCATAAGCCTACTCCCAAACAAGAATAAAAAATGGCTAGATATAGAGGTATCACTTATCAAAGAGGTGGGACCAAAAATCAAGATAGACCACAAGCAAGTGTTCCTAAGACACCTCCTCCCCCTCCTAAATCAATTGTTCCTACAGATTCATAATTAAATATTGACTTAGGAGGATGGTTGAATAATGAAAAAATGTTGGTCCCTGTAGCAGAAATTATGAGGATCCCATCTCAAAAGGGAAAGTTGCTCAAAGCTATAGACAATCCTTCTCAAGGTAATGGTGACAAGCCACAAGTGTATATTACTAGCATGTACCTGTGATTTTGAAAAATTGGGATAGGGGAAACAAAAATAATCAACCATTTTTTCTTTCTCTACTTATGAATGATTATATCCTTCAGAATTGCATGATTGATTCTTGAGCAAGTTCAAATGTTGTGATAATGAAAGTAATAGAACAGTTAAATTTAAGGATTTCAAGGCCTTATAATAACATGTGTTCCATGGATAGTAAAAAAATTGAAGTGCATGGTTTGATAAAGGGCTTACAAGTGCATTTAGTTGTCTTCCCTGATATTCAAATATAAATGGACATAATGGTGATTGATGTGCCCAATGCTTGGGGTATGTTGGTCTCAAGGAAAACAACTGTAGATTTGGGCAGTAGTATGCAAATGGATTTAACTTATTCCACCATTCCCACTCCATATGGGGACATGTTTAGATTAAAAAGATAATTGGAAAGAAAATGCCATTTTGAAGATCCTAAGAAACCCATAAATGAGTTTGTATATCGTGAACTAGAGATGGGATGTTATGAGATACCATATAATTTTTTCGCATCTGTCAAAGATGAACTTAAAGATGAACTCCTAAGTGTTTGTAGAGTTTGGGATGCCATGGATTCTTTTGATGGTATTTTTTTTTAAGAATCTCTAAGTGAAAGGGATATTGATATGAATCCCTCAAAATCTAGAACAAAGTTGAATTTTTCATTTGGGACTACATCATCGACATCAGTTCGCTAGAATTCAGATGAATCCATCATATATCAGGAATATTTGGATAGGATTTTTGGGCCATTTGTTCCATATTTCTTAGAAATTGGGGACATTTATTTCAACGAGGATGATGTCTTCAACAAATAGGACGAGCATAAAAAGAAAAAAAGAAAAAGTGGAACAAACTTGGTAGAGGATTGTAGGGATAATTAGGAAGTGATTGATGATAATAATAGTCAAAATACCATCCTTATGAAATATTATTCTAATCCTTTCAAAGAAGGGTTAACATCAACATACTTTAAATATTTTCTCTTGGCACCAATCCAACTTCATCAAAAAGGGTTCAATGAAGATTCTATCAAGTGGTTGAGAACTAAGAAAAAGGGTTCACATCAGAACATTAGAAAATAGTGTAAAGTGTATAATTCTTCTGATAACTCATCTCAACCGGTTGGATGACATAAAGTTAGATATGCCAGTAAAAAGGCTACACCTTGAAATTATCTTCAACATAGTCATTTGGTGTCCAAAGGGGAACCCTCTGTAACGTATATCTAACCCTTCTCCTTTGATTCTTCAAGTTTTGTCATTTTTTTTTCCAGTTATGTATATAATTCATAGTATAGTCATTTCATTCATTTGATTATTATTTATTATTTTCACACATGTACCTATGTTGGTTATTGGTGAGAACTTTGTTTTGCAGATTTTGTGGTTCTCACATGCTATCCTTCCCAAAGATCAAGCACACGTCCCCATGTGGAGACAATTTTTTCTACCTATTTCAACTAGGTGTCAACATCAAGTATCATGAATATATGTACCTGGTGGTATGACAAGTGTGAAGACTTATGGCTCAACAGAACATTTTTTTCATCCAACACTTCTTTCTGTGTCTATGGAATGTCCGCTCCTTTGCGTGGTATAATTTTTTAATATGTTAGCATGGGTAAAGTTTTATTTAGTTTCCTACGACTT